>JARPMJ010006592.1:0-51089 GCA_033366665.1 Phoxinus dragarum
GGGCTACTTTTCATTTTTGGGTGAACTATCCCTTTAAAGGATTAATTAAGTGGAATCATGATGCTGCAAAACATTACACATGAAAGAAAAAATAAATGCACAAATGAATGAATGAGATATGAACAGGGACTTTGAAAAGGCCACGTTAAAGATGCTGTAAGCGATTCTTTTAACATTATGCATAAAGTTTTCGAAAATAAGTATTATGCTCAACAAAGAATATTTGACAAAAAAAAAAAAACAGTAAAATAAAAATTTTAAATATATTATAATTAGGGCTGTGCAACGATTAATCGCATCCAAAATAAAAGTTTGTGTTTACATATGTGTGTGTACTGTGTATAATTATTTTGTATATATAAATACACACACATGCATGTATATATTTAAGATAGTTTGCATGTAGGGCCTATACTGTATATATATATTTATATTACACAAACTTCTATTTCGGATGCAATTAATCGCGATTAATCGTTGCGAAAAGCTAAATATTCAGCATCATTACTCCAGTCTTCAGTGTCTGAAATAATTATGCTGATTTGGTGCTCATAAAAACATGTCTTATTACTATCAATGTTGAAATCGGCTGTGCTGCTTAATATTTTTGAAGAAGCTGTTTTTTGATAAAAGAACATAATTTATTTGAAATAGAAATCTTTTGCAGCATTAAATGTCTTTACTCTCACGTTTGATCAATTTAATACAGTATGTCCTTGCTGAATACAAGTATTATTAATTCGTACTAATCCCAAACTTTTGAAAGGTATCTCACTCAAATAGGTGTTCTGAGAAATCACATTTGTCTTTTTGAAAGGTTTTGAAAACAGTAAAAGAAAAATCTGAGCGTGGCCTGCACTTTTTTTTTTAGCCAATCAGCAACCTTGGAAGTTCTTCTGTGTGTGCTGACATGTCTTTGGGGGTCTGGTTTTGGACAAAGGGTGTGTGGATGAATAGATGTAGACAGTCTATTTTAGGGGTCATTTACACAACACTGTTTTCAACTAAGGGGCCATTTACACAACATCATTTTCAACTAATAACAGGACATTTTTTTATGCGTTTTGGCCGTTCATTTACACGACAACAGTGTTTTGGGGGCCTGAAAAACATTCAAAGTGCACGTTTTTGAAAACACTACCATTATCGTCTCCGTCTAAACAACAAAAACGCAAATTTGTGAAAGCGGGGGTGACGTCATGCGCATGCATATTACGTGTACAACTACTGGCCTGGCATGCATAATACAGCATTTTTAGTTGTTTTTGCGGATCCATGTAAACGGGATAGTTTTGATAATGCTGTTATCTGTACACAAAAGAAAAACTTTTTAATGCGTTTTGGCCATTTATTTATGTCAATGGTGTTTTGGGGGCCTGAATATGCAAACTTGTTTTCAACGTTTTTGAAAACGATACTGTTATCATCTCCGTGTGAACTACTTTTTGAAATGGGTGGCTTCATGTGCATGAGTATTACAAAGTGATACATCGCCAACTACTGGCCTGGCAGCAGAATACAGCATTTTTAGTCGTTTTTACGGACTTGTGTGAACGGGATCGTTTTAAAAACATTGCCGCCTGTACAAAAAAAAACACAAAGCAGAACGTTTTAATCATTTCGTGGTAAACATCGTTGTATCCATACTTGTACCAGTAGTCTGACAAGGGTTAGTAGAATGTCAAACATCACTAACAGCATCTTTAAATAACATAGTTTCCACAAGCAGCAGTTATCCGGATGGAAAATGTCAGGCAATGAGATGGAATGCATCATGTATGGTGAACAGCTAATACATGCCACATGATTCATATAATCAGAGATCTAACAGCATATGAATTGGATTATTAGTAGGGTTCTAGCTATATAAAAGCATGTAATCTCAAATTTCCACTGTTTTTTGTCAACAGGTTTCAGTCTGGTCCTGCAGGCGGCAGGTGTTTTCCAGTGATATAGTTCAGTAAATTACGGTACTTTAATGTGTGACCTTCAAAGTCATTTACTGTTTACTGCCTCCATGAGTTTCAGTTCCACAAAATGCATTAGTGGCATCAAGATAAAGCCATTAACTGCAAGAAGCACAGTTTCTCATGTTTCCTTGATGCCATTCAATGTTGTCATCAGATCAGCTGAGTAGCCTAAAACATATTCAGGCTAACCCGACAGGTATTTACACGTCAGACTGAATGGAGCAAATCAAAAATAGACACAAGGCATGTTGTTAGCAGACAGGTATTGATTAGTGTGACCTGATGAGGGTAATGTGCTGTTTTAGTATTGGCCGTACTAAAGTATGAAGTGCTCCGGTCAAACTTTGATGAACTTTGGTTTGTATAACAAATTAGTATTTTTGGTGATCTAAAAGCTAACTGGAACGTTAAATATGTGTGACTGTACAAATAGGGCTGCCACCGTCTGGCAGTTTGTATATTCTCACCGCAACAGATAGCAACGAGCGCTGTGGAAGTGTGAAGATGTTGTCATGGTGAAGAGAGAAAACTGGAGACGACCCAACTGTGAATACTACCCCCCTGCGCTCAACAATCTGATGTTATGCCGCTTTCAACCATTCTCTGTTTCATTTTCCTTCAGAATACGCAGTGTTCGATAAGAAACACACAATTCAAACAGCTTTGTATCTTCTTACAGATCCGTCGCAGTGCTTTTGGAACCCAAAGCAGAAAATCCCTACAAATCAGCAGTAATCCTCAATCATATTTGGATATGCTTTTGCTGAAGGAAGGCTCCGGATGTGGGCTCCTACACACTGGGATTGAAAACGCAGTGGGTTGTGGGGTCGGCTATATTCACTCCAAGCCCAGAGTGGGAGGACAGGGTTGGAAAGCTGCAGTGATCATGTTGAAGGCAGGCAGAAGCAAGTGTCAGAAAAGCAGAAAAACATTGCCACAACGATACGGATGCGATAAGGAGAGTGTCAGAACACTCAGACTTGTGTTCTCACTTAAAAGCTCAATCATAGTAGGATCCTGAACATGTGATTATAGAGTTCAATATAGAAAGCACATCTGCAACCCTCTCTATAAACGTGATTTGGAATGATTCCAATGAAAAGTCACTGTAGTGAAGATGATTCCATGTAGCCTAATCTGACTATAGGCAATGGCAATGTACAATATTGTTAAATTTACTGTAAAAACCGTGGTTTCTAAAAATGACTAATTCAAATACGGTAACAACAAGTGGGCCTATCCATAGACCGCCAATACAAGTATAGAGAGTGCACAGTGCCATACATACAAACATCATTAGGATAATGCAATAAACATTAACCAAACAACATAAAATGTAGGCTAACCACCCTAAAAAATTAAATGCGAAGAAATATATAAGAATTTAAAAATAATAATAAGATTAGATGTGAAGCATTATGCATCATTTTTTTTTTACTGTTTTTCCAGCCCGATCTCATGAAAGTGCGTTCCTATACCAACAAATTTTATTTCTTGTGCAATTTATTAGCCAAAAATTGTTTTGGCGTGCATATAATACGCAGTTTTCGCGTGCATGCACTTTTTGGCGTGTACACGCACTCCCCACCCCTAATCCTAACCAAGGGGTTTACAGTGCAAAGCATATGCTCGCAAAAAAAAACAAAAACATTTTTGCCATATAAATGGCACGAGAAATAAAATTTGTGGTAAAGATACACACTTTCATGAGATCGTGATGGGTTTTCACTGTAAATTGTAAGGTGACTTGTATTTTTTCTTAATTTCTTTTTACTGTAAAAGTATTGTGTATATATATATATATATATATATATATATATATATATATATATATATATATAGGCCTATATATATAATATATATATATATATATTAGTATAGGCTACACTGTCATTTTATACGTAATTTATAAATATACGTCAATAAACATTCATTTTTAAGTATTTTACAGTAAAGTAGCTACATGTAATGTGCAATTAAATGTATTAGGCTATAACTTTTCTTTTGTAAAGATATTACAGTTAATTAACCAGATAACAGTTTTACTTTAGAATTTAAAGTTTAAATTCCAACAGTGTACAAACCTAAAGGTGAAGAAGCCATGAACAAATGTTGTTAATCATACAGAACATTTAACTTACAGACTTTTAGGTCTAAAAACACAATCCTTTCTATGTGTGGTTGATGCGCATAAAACAAAAGGAAATGTTTCTCGCTAAAAACAAACAACAAATATTGAATCCTTAATGGAGTATTTTAACCTTTAATGTAAACACATGTGTCGCTTAATGTTGAATCGTAGTGTGTCCCATATATTATACAGCGCAGTATTTTTCTTCCGCACAGCAAACACTAAATGACATCGCGAGCCACTTCGTTACTTGTACTTGACTGTTTAATTTACATCGATATCAAACATAAAAACACACAGAAATCGAAGAGAAATTAATAAACGTTTGATTATTTTGTAAAATTTTGCTGTTGTCGTGGCTGTCGGCTCGTCTCTCACAACAGTTCCGAGGGGGTTTCCCCCATCGCGAATAAATAATTCATCACCAACATTTGAATAACGAAAAGAATATTTGAGCTTACTCTAAAGTGAGGGAGGGAATTTTCAGCTTGTCTCTCCTCTTCATCTTTAAGAAGCCCTTGAAGCACGATCAGGTGAAAATAAACCTTGTCTCAGATCTCACGCGAGACCACAAAGTGCCCACTGTTTACACATCGTCGTTTAACATCTGCCAAACGACAGCGTGAGGTTTTCTGTTGTACTAGTGCAGATACTCCATTAAACTAGACAGATTCTCAAGGAACACTTTTAGTTGAAGTAATGTCATGCTTCTAAGCGAAAGTGACTCTGGTAAGCAGAGAGCGAGTGAGAGATGATTGAGATTGAATGGTGTGGTCACATCTCCCATGTGATTGCATGCTTAGAGTCAGAGGAGGTGTGTTTCAAAAACGTGCATCAACATACAGGTGGAAAAAAACAACAACACCAACACCAATTTTACCTTACAGTTTTCATGAGATTAGGGCAGCTTTTGACCAAGTCTGCAAGCTTTTGGCAAGACGTTTTACAACTAACTCTTATCAATTTTGTTTTTTACCAGGCTTTCTTTTCAATTATACAATACACTCCTTTGCTACACCACTCAGTATGCATTGTTCATGGTAACACTGCTTATTTCTCCAATTAAATTACAGCATCTGGTATTCAACTGTGTCCAAGATTGCATAGGCTACTCTCTTGAGTAGGCTAGTACTTATTTTGAATAAGTAGTTAGCCTACTTCACGACTAAAAAAGTATGTTCTATAATATGAGTGTGTGTAGTATGAATGTAATCTGGACGTACTACATTCACCATGCTGTCATAATCATGTGATGTGACCTACCAGCATCAATTACGTCGCTTCACTGCCATTCACAAATCCTCACCCGTGACCTCATGGGATAGTAACATGTCCATTGTATGCACACTCAGAATCTCGCCAGAAGAAGTAGGTCACCCGGGTACTTTTTGCAAGTAACTGAATTGGGAAACTTAATTTGTCACCTCCTTTCTTTTTTCTTTTTTTTTGCCTAAGGCTATAGTAGGGAAGTATGCGAAAGTATTCAGATGCAGCTTATGTATACAAAATGCTGTAACTTATTTTAGTGACTCATTACAGGTAATTGTTCCAATAGACCCATCCGAGTCACGACACCAATGTAACCCATGTCCTACTCGCCCCGCTCAAACCGGCGTCTCTGGCATGGGAGGTGGCTGTGCTAACAAAGACCGCAGTCTCTGGCGTCAGTCGCTAATGCACCTCTTGAGGCCAGAGGGGAGTGACGTTTACTCGCACAGCTCCTCCTAGCTGGCCCTCTGTTACACTCACCCCCTAAACCTCAATTCCATCTGGGTCACGGCACCAATGTAACCTCTCCAGTCCTACACTGGAGGCTGGTGCGCTAACAAATACACTGGCCTCCGATACACTTGTACCTAAGGCATGTCAGTGGCCAATACTTCTTATCGTACCATTTGCTTCTTTTTTTTACTTGTCACATAGTTAGAAAGCCAGCTTTAAAGTTCAATTTAAATCAATTTGTTTTACTAGCATCTGACTAGCAATATAGATATTACAAGAAACTAATAAATAAAAACCTCATGAATTGTTACTACAATTGGAATATTGTCATTTCATCTATAAGATATTTTATCTTGATACCTTGGCATTCAATTAATGATTACAGTTTTCATGGTCAGGGCAGCTCTTAACCAATCAGCAGATTGCATTGGCTGCTGGCTGCACACGCAGGAGTACAGACATGCATTTTGCACATATACCAGAAGTACTGCTTCCTGATTACAAATGTTGACATCAATGCAATGAGCTAACTCTACACATGCACATCCTTGTAAACAGTATAGTTAAAATCCTCTGGACAAATATGTAATAGAAGTGAGTAAGAGTTCCAATATGCACTTAGCTTTGATATTTACATTAACAGAAAATTATGGTAAATATTTTGAGGCTTTCCTTTCTGCTCTCTTTCTCTTTGTGTTGAGGACTTGGAACACCGCAAAATAAGAGAGAGCTGAGGTCTCTCAGTTACCATGGAGATGAGGACCTACCTTCTCCTCTCCCTCTCTTTTTTGCTGATTATAAATCGGTGATAAACAAAAGTGAACTCAGCTAACACAGAGAATGACTGTAACAACTTCTGTTTTTGGATTAAAAAATAAAATATATTAGTGGTGGTGCTATACTGCAACAGTGGAATATGAGTAATTGCTGCATGTCCACAGATTATTATGCATGCATCATCACTGACAGACATGCTTTTAATATTAATAGGATCTTGACAAATCTTATGATGAAAGGACTCAACAAGTATTAAATGTGAATCATTTCACTGTTATGTTTTTATATTTTGCTTGTAACAACAGAAAAATCACTTTGTGATATCTAAAATACTTTTAGCTGGTTAACCTATTATATTCAGCAGGTGTTAAAAGTTTTTAGTTTTATAAAGGTAGATATATAAATTGTTATGATCATCAATACGCATTTTGAACACAAGATGGCGACATATGTCTGAAAGTCAGAGATATCTTATTATTGACCATGAAATTATGACAAATATCCTATGATATTTCGCCATTTTATTTAAGTAATTAACACCAAATGTAGGTTATTTTTATTTAATTAAATTTTTTATCAAGTTTTATTAAGCATTTTTAGCAATGTGCAAAATATAGGCTACATAAACAGGAATATAATACATCAATAGGCCTACTAGCAACTTTTAAAATAGTTTTAGTTTACAAAAAAAGGTTATAGACTTATATACTTTTTCCCCACAGAAAGTGTGATTGTACATTTCCAGGATAATGTAAACAAATCATAAACAAAACACAATTGTACATTGTGTGTAATATATTGTAACTAACACACCACTAGGAAATAGAGATGAACGAGTGGGAGTTAAATGCAAAACTGGATGACACTGCAGTTGAGTAGGTACATATAGGCAGTGCACACAGTTTTAAACGTAAACCTGAATGTAGAGATACTCTGTGGAACAGTTTGTGAGAGCGTACATACTTACAAATAACAAAAGTCCACAAAACACCTGAGTACCACATTTCTTCTTCTGTATTAACAACACAAGGAGCAGGATAACTGAGACCGAAACAAGACTTCAGGTAAGATTCAAATCCTTTTAAGAAAATACTTGAGCAATAGTCACTTAGGCTATCTTTGATTGCCTAGGAGATACAAAAGAAGCAAACACATGTAAATCCTTCTGGCACAACAAAACATAAATGAGAAGGTGAGTCTATAATCCTTCAACACAAACGCAAACACAAACAAGGCCAGACAATGGGTGCATCTCAATCAGATCCCTAGTCAGGGCACTGATCAGGGAGTCGGCCATTTTAAAGGCTGTCTTAATCGCAAAATCAATCCATTGCACTGGAACATTCGTGTAACCAGTCCTACTCGACCCGTTCCGAGCAGGATTCGAAGCAGGTTCTTCAGTGTGGGAGGCGGAAGCGCTAACAAAGAAGCTAAAAAACAACAGCCGTTAGTGCCTCTTAAAGCCAGGGGAGTGAGGTTAACCTCACTCCCCATCTGGGTCACGGCACTGAATGTAATCGGTCCTAATCGATTCGAACCGGGGTCTCCGATGTAGGAGGCGGCTGCGCTAACAAGGATGCTAAACACCGCGGACGCTAGCACGCCTCTTGAGGCCAGTGGAGTGAGGTTTACACACACACCTCTTACTGGCTTACGTCCGTTATATTTGCGCCCTAAAAATCCCACAATGCACTGAAAAAAAAACTACTTCCGGCGAGATTCTTAGTGTGCATTCGATTGACACTTTACTATCCCATGAGGCCACAGGAGAGAATTTGTGAATGGCAGTGAAGTGACATAACTGACGCTGGTAGCTCACATGATAATGACAACATGTAGAATGTAGTCCGTCCAGATTACATTCATTCATACTATATAGAACGTACTGACCGTTTTAGCGGTCGAGAAGTAATTACTTACTCAAAATAAGCACCTAAGAGATATGTGATTTCGGACGCTGCTTAAATGGCAGTCCATACTGAGCATGTGACAAGTATAGCCTAGTTGCGTTATTTTTCTGGGAATTTGAGATTTACTTTAACTCATTTGATAACTTAAATTCATTTTCTCTTAGTTGATACAATAATGATCACAGTGAATGATGGGAACCTTCAGTTATATTGAAAGTGAAGCAAGTAGCGAGGAACATAGTCATTTTTTTTGTGTATTTTTATTTATTAATTTGTTTGTTTTGTATAGGATTTTTTTTTACAAGTGAATCACCTTTTTGACATTTGAACAAGAGTCAACGTCAGAGGAAATGGATTTCACCATTTCCAGGAAACCTTTCAGTGACCTTTTTAAAAAAAATTTGCAGTCATCATCATAAACAAGACATAAAAAGCATGGTTTTGCAATCTACTTTCAATCTAAATTGGCACGAGTTCTAAAAGAGCGTTAGTGAAGTTGGAAAGTTCTCTCAGACGAACATTCAGTGTAAGCCTACCACCACTGCTTAGCTACACAGTTACTATTAATAACCTAAGAAGCAATTGATATCACTGTAATACTGGCCGCATGCAGAGTGCGGTTTAAATTGAAGCCTTCCTATTCACCTCACCCACAAACACACCTATAAAGAAGTGAAACTAAATCGCACTAATCACTTGACAGAAACCAGCATAGATGACCGAGAACTGACACTAAAATACATAAATACATCAGTCTTAAGAAACAAAGACAGACTAAGTAAAGATCTCAGAGAACAGACAACAAAACAAAACATTTACAGTAGGAGGTTTGGCATTAGAGGCATCATTAAAAGTTTTATTGCTGTGATGAATGAGGTGAAAGGGGATTTTTGCCATTATCTGACTCAAGTGTAAAGTATTTACATTGTTTTTAAGTATTTCAATTCTAAGTTCATGAAAGGTTTTCAAGGATTTGTGTGTTAAGGAAAATGGAGCGTGCTACAAATGAAATGAGGATGTATGATGAAGTCGGTTTCAGGAGTCAAATCCTGATTACTCTAAAGGACCCACTTTACTAAAAGCCACCCACGTTGGGTTAATGATGATTTAGTTGGAATTTGGAAAGCGATCTCAATAGGTTTGCACAATTAGGTTTATGATTTAATTTGTAAACTGAACCCATGTAGTATCTCCATCTCTCATGTTCACGTTTGAAAGTGAAGGTAAAAAACAGGGGTGTAGCATGCAACCAAACCTACTTTTTCTCATGAAGTGAGCTGAGCTTCCCCTGCTGCTCTCGTGTTGTGGTTTGTGGTGATGCAGTAGTTTGCACCTCATTCTTCCCCAGAAAGACACATGGGTAGTGCATTACACATCAGACTAACCTCTCATGTGTCTAGTCCAGATGACTTCCAACCTAACGATTGCTAATGTGAACTCAGGGTACAAAGATCGTCTTGAACTGCCTGCGTATTCGCCATGTCTTATGAGTGAGGACCTTTCCAAACACGAGAAGCGATGGGGATGAGAGTGGCTGTGCTGTTGCTTGTTGTTTCTGTCAGTCTGACTGAAGGTATGTTTGCTGATGTTATCGGTGCGAACGGCACATATACAACACCGCAGACAGAGGAAGACGAGATTGAGATTAGCTTGACTTTACGGAAGTTGCAATATAGATTTCAGAAGATTGAAACGGTGTGTAGATTTTATCAGAGCTGTGACCCAGTCGCCATTTGGCTAAACCACCATTAAACAACTATAAAACCACAAACAAATTCAATGAACTGCTCTTTTAGGTGTTTTTACTATAACATCAATCTGATTTAAAAAGCCAAATACTTTGTAGTCAAATGTTTGTGATAATAACATTTTCAAGAGGACTCTGTCTCTTGCTCTCACCAAGCCTGCATCAAGCATACAGTAAAAAACAGTAGTATTGTGAAATATCATAACAATTTAAAATAACGTTTTCTATTTAAAAATCTAATTTATTCCTGTGATGGTAAAACTGAATTTTCAGCATCATTACTCAGTCTTCAGTGTCACGTGATCCTTCAGAAATCATTCTAATATATGCTGATTTAGTGCAATTATTATCAGTTGTTATTGGTGATTGTATTAATAATGTTTATTATTATCAATGTTAATGGTTTTTTGCTGCTTAATATTTATGTGAAAACCGTGATTTTATTTTTCGGGATTATTTCATGAATAAAAAATGTAAAATAACAACATATTTCAAATAGAAATCTTTTGTAACATTGTAAAAGTCTTTACTCTCACTTATGATCGATTTAATGCATTGTTGACTAATTTTTACTTCCTTTAAAAATATATATTTACCACAAACTTTTAAATACAGTGTAGGCTATGGTTTTCACAAAAAATATTAGGCAGCAAAAACTCTTTTCAACATTGATAATAATAAATGTTTCTTGAGCACCAAATCAGCATATTAGAATATCTGAAGGATCATGTGACACTAAAGACTGGAGAAATGATGATGAAAATTCAGCTTTGCACAATTCAATTACATTTTTAGAAACAAAATAGAAAACAAAATTAAAATAGAAAACAATTTGTTTCAATTGTAATAGTATTTCACAATATAACTGTTTTTACTGTATTTGTGATTAAATAGCATGCAGCCTTAATGAACATAATAAACTTCTTTAAGAAACATATTTGCTGGGATCAGGTGAGTTAACAGTCAAACTTACAGATTTTGTTTTTTCCATGATGTAAATGTTTTTTAAAGCAGCAGGATGTGTACCTACAACTAGTCCACGGTGTTACAAAAAATCAACTTTGCCAGAAGAGGACTTTATTTGTAAATGGATAAGAAAAAACCTTAAGGACAATCAGACACACACTCTTTTTATATGGTGAGTTCAACCAACACATTAAAAAGTAACATGAACAAATCTTATTGTCTTTATAGTTATGAAACATTGTAAACCTCAGAGTTAAAGAATGTGCCACATATTGTGGTCTGGGGAGACCGGGGCTAGTTGTCAAACTTTATACAGTGAATATTTCTTAGGGTGAGATTATTTTTGAAAGTAGGGTCAGTTCACCCAAAAATAAAAAAAATGGCCATCAAGTACTCACCCTCACGTTGTTCCAAACCCGTAAGACTTCTGTTCATCTTCAAAACACAAAAATGTGATATTTGAAATGAGATTTCTGACCCTCCATTGACAATCTACATAATTACCTATTTGTCGCTTCAAAAAGTTCATAAAGAAATTTTTAACTAATCAATATGAATGATTGCTTTATATGATGAACAGATTAAATTGAGCTGCCACAATGTGTTTATTACTGCGATACTATACTAAATAACAGATACAGATGTTTGATTATGTATGTCAATCTGCATGAATCTAACTCTCAATTCCTGGTCTGCACAGGAACAGTGAAAAGAAAAGTTTTATTATGTGTGCAAACTCTGGCATTCATTCTGAGAGATATATTCCCTTGGAGGAACTAGGAATCACAACAAAAAAGATGGACATATGGGTACAAACACAAGTGGGCAATCTCACCTGCAATTCTAGCAACATCTCAGTCATCTTTGAATGCTTGGGTAAGAACCAGCCTAAGAGATCTATTCAAACTGCTAATTTATGACAGTTTATATGTTGTGATTTTTAAGTTGTTTGCATGTTTCTAATAAATTGGTATATTAAATGGTAATATGGTATATTATATTACATTATCATTTAAATTTGTATTATAATTAATACATTATTCTAATTATTAGTTACATTATTATAAATTTAATTGTAAATAATTAATTATATTATCAGCATAACATGTTGCATGGCATGTCGCCCCTAACGTGTCACTCTCATGTTGTCAACAGTCAAATACAGTGCGCCTCAGATTACCAGAATGAAAAGGTCAGCTGGAATCCTGTCTCTCAAACTGGACAAACCAAAGGATAAAAAAAGTGTTAAATACGAGATCAGATGGAGGGAGAGAGGCTCCGAATGGCAGAATGTAAGACATTTCTGAAAATCTGATATTTTCATATCCTGAAGTGAATCTGTTATTTTGTTAACATGATGTGTTCTGCAATCATAGGCGACATTTGAAAACTGAGGACAGCACTATCCAAGGTTAGACTCCTTACTCTACTAATACAAATTATACATGTGCCGAAATAAGGTAATCTGAATCATTGATTTGTCCTAGTATTTAAAAAAAAGTTACTCTCTCACACACACACACACACACACACCACACACACACACACACACACACACACACACACACACACACACACACACACACACACACACACACACTTTTAAATGCAATGTTCAAAAAATAACAAAGGTTTAAAGGGTTAAAAGGGGTCATGTCACGAGAAATTAAATTTGAATAAAACTTTAAATCTAATAATTCAGTGTACTCTGAAAACATTCTGTAATTTTCACAACTCAAGTTTCCACCTGAACGACACACCCACCTGAACGACACACCCACCTGAACGACACACCCACCCTGAACGACACACCCACCTGAACGACACACCACCTGAACGACACACCCACCTGTACGGACACACCCCCTGTACGACACACCCACCTGAACGACACACCCAACTGAACGACACACCCTTCTTCAGTTGTCTGCCTTCAGCTTCAGCCATCCCGTTTACCATCTCCAACACCCTGCAACAGATAAGACTGTTATCCACTGCCATTCCTTCTTCAACTACCCATTTCTCACCAGCTTACTTCAATTGTCTGCCAATCCTGCAAATAAACTTGTTATTTGGATATGCATCCTTCTGTATGACAGAAGACGAGACCACAAAGCCAAACAAAATGGCTAAAGATCATCTCCTCTCTCTCCGTCAAGATGGTCGTCCTCTAGACTAGTGGTATGTGGAGGAGTTTTTTGACTCCTTCCATCTGGTGAGTTGGAGCAACACTACCGTCTATGCCTGCGTTCAGATGGGACTGGATAATGAGGTAATTCGGTTCCTGTCTCCTGGTCATTGTGATTCACTATTAGTTGATTCCATTAATTTCATCCTTTGGCTAAATGGTTCTGGTTTATTGGTGGAAGAAGTTAAAGAGAACCATTACAACCCTCATTCCAGTAACATCCTGAAAGCATTTGGGCACTCCAACTCAACCCAAGCCGGCAACCAAACCCTCCACATCCCTTAACATCGGGACAATGTCAGCCACTCCAGAGTCCACTCCAGCCCCAGAAACCCGCTCCAGCCATGCGTCTGTTCCTGTGAGAGAAATCCCAGAGTCTGTTCCTGTGAGAGAAATCCCCGAGTCTGTTCCTGTGAGAGAAATCCCAGAGTCTGTTCCTGTGAGAGAAATCCCAGAGTCTGTTCCTGTGAGAGAAATCCCAGAGTCTGTTCCTGTGAGAGAAATCCCAGAGTCTGTTCCTGTGAGAGAAATCCCCAGAGTCTGTTCCTGTGAGAGAAATCCCCGAGTCTGTTCCTGTGAGAGAAATCCCCGAGTCTGTTCCTGTGAGAGAAATCCCCGAGTCTGTTCCTGTGAGAGAAATCCCCGAGTCTGTTCCTGTGAGAGAAATCCCAGAGTCTGTTCCTGTGAGAGAAATTCCCAAGTCTGTTCCTGTGAGAGAAATCCCAGAGTCTTTTCCTGTGAGAGAAATTCCGGAGGCCGTTCCAGCCCTAGAGTCAGCTTGTGAGAATGCAGCGCTGACAACTATGGCCACGGCCATTTTGTGTGTGTGGGCTGCACACACACGTTGGCTCCAGCCCCCGACCAGAGACATGAGTCCCGCTCCAGAATCCTCTACAGTCCATGAGCCTATAGCTCCTCCCAATAATGGGACGGGGGGGGGGGGGGAGGTGGGGGTGGTAGCCATACATCTCCAGCCATCGTGACCGAGCCACGGAGGCCAATCCTACATGGCTACCTGCTCTGCCATGGGTTACCCTGCACAACCATGGTCCCCTGAGCTACCCCATCCTGCCGGCACTGCGGATGCACCGATTGACCGGCAATAAATCCGAACCAATTTTTCCAGAACAACTTTGGATACAAAATGGAATTTGTGTGGAAGCATTGTACTGGAAATGCAATGGTGCATGTCTGAGGCACAGATACCGAGAAGCGAACAGACGTTAGTGTACTGTCTAACAAATAAGAGCTGCTTTCCTGCGCTCGCTGAAGTTGTGAGAGAGTACCTGTCCTTGCCCTGCACTAGTGTAGACGGAGAACGTTTTTTCAGCTCAGCTTCTCACGTGTTGGATGAGAAACTAAACAGACTAACATGTGACAAAGCTGAAATGCTTCTTTTTGAAAAGTCAAGTCAAGTCAAGAATATTTGTATAGCGCTTTTCACAATACAGATTGTATCAAAGCAGCTTCACAGTATTAAATTAAAATAATAATAAAACGTCCATGTTTGGTAATGCTAATCAATAGTATTATTCATTGATAATTAAATTGAATATCCCCAACTGAGCAAGCCAAAGGCAACAGTAGCAAGGAAACGAAAAACTCCATCATGTGACCCAATGGTGACCTAAAACTCCATCAGGTGACCTAATGGAGAAAAAAAAAAAACTTGGGAAAACCCCAGGCTCAGTCGGGGGCCAGTTCTCCTCTGGCGGTTATGAACTAGAGGCCGGATTTAACTGTAAGATTAAAACATTTATATGAATGCCTGGCTGAAGAGATGCGTCTTTAGTCTAGTTTTGAACTGGGAGAGCGAATCTGAGCAACGAACAGTATCAGGAAGGCTATTCCAGAGTTTTGGAGCTAAATGTGAAAACGCCCTCCCTCCTTTGGTGGACCTAGATATCCTAGGTATAACCAAAAGCCTTGAATTTAGCGATGGATTATAGGGCGATAGAAGATCCGTTAAATAGACTGGAGCTAAGCCGTTTAGGGCTTTATAAGTCAGTAACAATACCTTATAATTAATACGGAACTTTATAGGTAACCAATGTAGTAATGATAAGATCGGTGTTATATGATCATATTTTCTTGATCTAGTAAGAACTCTAGCGGCTGCATTTTGGACTAACTGTAGCTTGTTTATTGAGGATGCAGGACAACCAGCTAATAGAGCATTACAGTAATCTAGTCTCGAGGTCATGAATGCATGAACTAACTTTTCTGCATCAGAAACTGATAGCATATTACGTAGCTTAGAAATGTTTCTAAGGTGGAAAAAGGCAGTTTTTGTAACATGAAATATGATTTTTTAAAGACAGGTTGCAGTCTAGTATGACACCCAGGTCTTTTACTGTAGAGGATAAAGTAGCAGGACATCCTACTATGTGTCACAAAGCAGAAGGAGACGAACAGGTAACGTAAATAGAGTTTTATTCAACAGTAAACTCAATGGTAAAGGTAGCAGGTGAGTAACCGGAAGTAAACAGTTTCTGATGTGTAGATGATGAAAGTGAACCAGTCTCTTATCTGCTGCAGGTTTGGAGATTGGTGAAGGATCCAGATGGCTGAAGGCGGACAGAAGAAGCCGGGTGGCTGACTGAAGAAGACGGAAGAAAACCCAGGTCGAAGTATGATGAAGGTAAGTAGTCCGTTCGGAATCAGGTAGGTGTTTAGCGATCTCAGTAATGGAGTCAGGTTTGCCGATAGTACAACGACGAGACCAGACAACTGGCAGAGTGAAGGTGTGTGGTTTATGAAGGGATCTGGTGATGCGGGATGATGACGTGCAGGTGGTGAGGACAGGTGATGGTGATTAGTACTCAGGGGATTGAGAACGAGTGGGCGGAGTGATGATGTCTGGTGTTGATGACGGTGTCTCCGTTACAGTACCCCCCCCCTCCACGGCCAGCTCCTGATGGCGGGAAAGACCGACGACGGGGACGACCATGACCTCGAGGTGCTGGACGGTTGGGATGAGCAGCATGGAAGTCCTGCAGAAGAGATGGGTCTAGGATGTCATCACGAGGTACCCAACACCTTTCCTCAGGACCACAGCCCTCCCAATCCACGAGGTATTCAAGGTGGCCGCCCCGACGTCGGGAGTCGAGAATGCCTTGAACTTGATAGATATTGTCGTCTGCAGGGTCCACAGGAGGAGGAGGAGGAACGTCATCAACACCAGATTCTGCAGAGATAGGGATCAGAGGGTTAGTGTATGGCTTTAATAGAGATACGTGGAATGAAGGTGAGATACGGTAGTGTGAGGGTAGTGACAAACGGTAGGTGACATCGTTGATCTGCCTCTGTATGGCGAACGGACCTATGTACCGGGGACTCAGCTTACGGCAGGGCAGTCATAGACGGATGTCCCGGGTGGAGAGCCAGACCTTCTGTCCTGGTTGGTACACCGGAGTAGTGCGCCTCCTGGTATCGGCCTGGCTCTTGTGTCTACGAACTGCCCTTTGGAGATGGATATGAGCTGAGTCCCAGACCCTCTCGCTCTCCTGGAACCAATGATGAACTGCTGGAACGTCAGATGGTTCGCCTGACCAGGGAAACAGAGGAGGTTGGTAGCCGAGTAAGCACTGGAATGGAGTCAAACCCGTGGTGGACTGTTGGAGGCAATTCTGTGCAAACTCGGCCCAGGGCAGGTAACGACTCCAGCAGTCCTGATGATCGTGGCAATATGACCGCAGGTATCTCCCGATCTCCTGTATCTTCCTCTCAGATTGTCCGTTCGATTGAGGATGATATCCAGATGTTAGGCTTACAGAAACTCCCAGCAGGTTGAAGAAGGCTTTCCAAACACGGGAGATGAACTGAGGTCCTCGGTCAGAGACGATGTCTTCGGGGATGCCAAAGTGTCTGAACACCTGGCTGAAGAGGGTTTCGGCTGTTTCAAGCGCGGTGGGTAGACCAGGTAGAGGGATCAACTTGCAGCCTTTGGAGAAGCGGTCTACTACCACCAAAACGCAGGTGTGAGAGTCAGAAGATGGAAGATCAGTTATGAAGTCCACTCCGAGATGGGACCAGGGCCTGGTGGGTAATGGCAGAGGAACAAGTTTACCCTCAGGGAGGCGACGAGGGACCTTAGCCATTGCGCAGACTGCACATCCCTTGACGTATCGGGAGACATCCTGGGTCATATTGGGCCACCAGTAGCGTTGTTGAAGGAGCGAGAGGATCAGCTGGCTGCCTGGGTGTCCAGAGCCCGGAGAGGTGTGCACTGAGTCCATGAGGGACGGACGTAAACGGGACGGGACGTAAGTCCGACCCTCAGGACCTCCCGGCGGAGCAGGTTCGGTGAGAGTGGCTTCGGCGATGAGGTCATCCAGTTTCCACTGAATGGGACTGACAAGCATGGCTGGAGGGAGGATAGGTTCAGGATTGGAGTTTACAGAATCTGGTTGGAACTGACGAGAGAGTGAGTCAGCTTTCAGGTTCTTGTCCCCTGGTCGATAGGTTACCTTGAAGTTAAACCGGGTGAAGAATAATGACCAGCGGGCTTGACGGGAGTTGAGTCTTTTAGCGTCTCGAAGATACTCTAAGTTACGGTGATCCGTGATGACTTCAAATGGATATTTCGCTCCCTCCAGCCAGTATCTCCACTCTTCCAACGCCAGCTTGATGGCCAGCAGTTCTCTGTTTCCGACGTCGTAGTTCTGCTCCGCCGGGGACAGTTTCTTGGAATAGAAGGCACATGGATGGAGTTTAAGAGGCTTCCCCTGCCGCTGGGAGAGAACCGCTCCTACCCCGGTGGTTGAGGCGTCTACCTCGACGAGGAACGGAAGATCTGGGTTCGGATGAAGGAGGGTAGGAGCGGAACTGAAGGACGCTTTAAGCTTCTCGAAGGCATTGGTGGCTTCAGCGGTCCAGGACAGAGACTTGGCCCCTTTCTTGAGCATGGATGTAATGGGAGCACTGATCTTACTGAAGTTCTGGATGAATCTACGATAAAAGTTGGCGAATCCGAGGAAGCGTTGAAGTTCCTTGATGTTGGTAGGTAACGGCCAGTTGGATACGGCCTCCACCTTCCTCTGGTCAATAGTAATTCCCTGTTGATTGATGACATATCCCAGGAAATGGACTGTGTCCAGATGGAACTCACACTTCTCAAGTTTGAAGAAAAGCTGGTTATCACGGAGGCGTTGTAAGACTTGTTTCACATGAAGAATGTGTTTGGACAGGTTGGCAGAATATATGAGTATGTCATCAATGTATACGACAACAAACCGTTGAAGGAAGTCTCTGAGGATCTCATTCATGAAGCCCTGGAATACTGCGGGAGCGTTGGACAGTCTGAAGGGCATGACCCGGTACTCATAGTGGCCAGCAGGGGTAATGAAGGCTGTCTTCCACTCGTCACCTTTTCGAATACGGATCAGATTGTAAGCACTTCGGAGGTCCAGTTTCGAGAAGATGTTGGCTCCACGCAGTTGTTCCAGGGCGGCGGGGACCAGAGGAAGAGGCAATGAAGACATCCTGGAACGCCCAGTAGACGCTGGGAATCTCGAGATGTTCACCAGTGGGAGGACTTTCCACCGAAGTGGAGTTAATGGAGATCTTGGAAGACCCTGCAGAAGATGGAATAATCTTATTGACGGAGTGCAGGCAGTGAGAGAAGCAGTTCTCCCCCCACTGGCAGATCTCACCGGAGGACCAGCAGATGGTGGGTTCATGATACTCAAGCCACGGGCGTCCCAGGATGATGTCAGCGGTCGAGCCCTCCAGTACCAGAAAGGAAAGTTTTTCTTCGTGTAGGCATCCAATACGAACAGTGATTTCCGGACTGCTGTGACGAATCTGTCCCGCGACCTAGCGGTTTTCCCAGGATTGTTTGAACTTGAAGAATCTGAGGGTTGTTCCGGCGTCGAGCATGCAATTTCTGTAAGGTGGTTAAGGAGATGAAGTTGCCTGCGGCACCGGAATCGATCAACGCTTTCGCTGAAACAGATTGTTTGGCATGAGTGAGTATTACAGGGGTGTACTTCATTGATGAAATGGGTGATGGAAGGCGAACTGAACTCACCGCCGGTCGTGGAGGGCGAACAGGACAGGAGATGAGAAGATGACCCGCTGCTCCACAATACAGACATAAATTATTAAGGATGCGGCGCTGACGTTCAGTTGAGACAGATGAGTAGAATCCACTTCCATAGGCTCTGGTACTGGAGACTGACTGAACTAACCACGGTTGCTGGGCGAGGAGGAGGAGGAGGAGGAGGGCAGTACAGGGTTATTTAGGAAGCAGGCCGAGCGACGTTGAGCCACTCGAAATGGAACGCTGAATGAGACCTTCAACTCCGATATGATCATTGTAGATCGCCAGCTGTAAGCAGATATCCGAGTTCAACCCTGTCGATAGGCGGTGATCAAGGCTGTTTCATTCCATCCCCTGCTGGCGGCCAGTGTGCGGAATTGAAGGGCATAATCAGCTACAGAAGATTTACCTTGCCGTAGACGGATAGTTGATCGTGGATTGACAGTTCATTAGAAGCTCGAGAGAAAACCTCCCGGAAATGTGTGATGAAATGAGAGAATGACTGAATGACTGTACCTTTTCACATCCCAAAGAGCCCGGGCCCAGAGAAGTGCACGTCCAGCGAGAAGTGAGATAACGAACGCGATTTTCGCTCTATCCGAGGTGAACTGTGGTGCTTGCAACTCCATAAACAACTCACATTGAAGCAAAAACCCGCTGCACTCCCCCTCCTCGCCAGAGTAGGTCGCTGGTCGGGCCATGGGACATACAGAGGCAGATGAAGAAGCTGAAGAAGAAGAACTGACGGCTGGGGAAATGACAGGTGGAAACTGTGGAATTATGTTCGCGGCTCCAGCAGACGCTGAAGCTTCCACTCCGCCGGTCACCTGTTGGATCTTGCATTTGCGGTCTGGTCTTCTGTCACAAAGCAGAAGGAGACGAACAGGTAACGTAAATAGAGTTTTTATTCAACAGTAAACTCAATGGTAAAGGTAGCAGGTGAGTAACCGGAAGTAAACAGTTTCTGATGTGTAGATGATGAAAGTGAACAGTCTCTTATCTGCTGCAGGTTTGGAGATTGGTGAAGGATCCAGATGGCTGAAGGCGGACAGAAGAAGCCGGGTGGCTGACTGAAGAAGACGGAAGAAGACCCAGGTCGAAGTATGATGAAGGTAAGTAGTCCGTTCGGAATCAGGTAGGTGTTTAGCGATCTCAGTAATGGAGTCAGGTTGCCGATAGTACAACGACGAGACCAGACAACTGGCAGAGTGAAGGTGTGTGGTTTATGAAGGGATCTGGTGATGCGGGATGATGACGTGCAGGTGGTGAGGACAGGTGATGGTGATTAGTACTCAGGGGATTGAGACCGAGTGGGCGGAGTGATGATGTCTGGGTTTGATGACGGTGGTCTCCGTTACACTATGTTAAAGTTGTATTGTGAGAGGTTTTGTGGGCATTTTTTGAAACGATAAGTAGTACCTCTGTCTTGTCTGGATTTAATTAAAAGAAAATTACGCGTCATCCAATCTTTTATATCTTTAACACACTCTGTCAATTTTGATAATTTAGCGTTTTCATCCGGCCGTGATGAAATATATATTGAGTGTCATCAGCATAACAATTGGAAACTAATTCCCTGTTTCCTTATAATATTTCCAAGTGGCAGCATATATATTGAGAATAATAGAGGGCCTAGCACAGATCCCTGCGGCACTCCATAGTTTACTGAAGTTATGATCGATTTTTCTCCATTTAAATAGACAAATGGTAGCGGTCAGATAAGTATGATCTGAACCAGCTTAATGCTTGTCCTTGAACGCCAGTAGTAATTTTGTAGTCGATCTAAGAGTATTGTGTGATCTATAGTATCGAACGCAGCACTAAGATCAAGTAAAACTAGTCTTGAGATACAGCCTTGGTCCGAAGCTAAAAGTAAATCATTAGTGATTTTAACGAGCGCAGTTTTTAGTTGGTATAGGATCTAATAAGCATGTTGTTGTTTTAGATGAAGTGATAAGATTATTTAACTCTTTTTGTTCTATAGTTGTAAAGCACTGTAATTGTTCTTGCGGGGTTATAATTGAGGCTGATTTATAAGGCGCGATTGAAGATTGAACGTTTACAATTGTGGTTCTGACGCTTCCTATATTCTCAGTGAAGAAGTTCATGAAATCATTACTGCTAAACTGTAACGGGATATTTTGTTCAGGTGACGTCTGTTTATTTATTAGTCTAGAAAAGAAGAACTTGCATGCACTTTTGAAAATGTAATAGTAAAAGTAAACGTCAGTTCTGTATAGGATGTTAATTTTATTTTACTACCACGGCAGGCCAAAAACATCGGGTTTTTTTCACTTGTCAATTTGAGATTTTGGGCTATTTCTCTTCAATAACATGTCTTTCAGACCTGTGGTGGGGAAAAAAAGAGTCCTAAATACACTTTTAGGTCTTTATTTTACTACACTGTCTATTTGTGGTCTGTAGATTTCTCTTAAATTCAACAAAAGTTAGCGTTCTAAATCAACACGCTGCTCCGCGATCTCTGTCTGCACCCTGTCATCACATACACCGTTGGAAAGCTCTCTCTCTCCTGTACATTGTTGTCGGATCCAAATATGGTCATTTCCCTTTTTATCAGCAATCATGAAAGTAAAATGGGCATTTAACTCTAAAAGTGAAATCTCATTGGCTGATGTCAATTTCTGACAACGTGATTCGTTCAGATGCATCACATGACGACGTGCTCTGTGTGTTTTTGACAGTTTTTCTGCTCAGTTTAAGGCCAAAAATGCGGGGTGTTATAGGTTTTGATGTGATTTAGGTGGTTTGTATTGTTTTTGCAAATGATTTGATAAGATATTGTGTCTGTAAATAGTTGTTACCACTAAAAAGTATGATTTTTTTTACTAGATCTCTATTGATTTTTTACAAATCTTTAAATGCCGTTTTCTCAAATTAGTTTTTTGTCATTCTTCAGTACAAACATCTCCGCCTATGTAGCACCTGTGTACACCAAACTTTCCAGTTATACACTTAGCAGTATTTTGATGTTTTCAGATGGATTTGTTAATAAATCATTCCCTGGCCTGATTTTATATGTGACATTTTAATTTTTAAAAAAATGGCGCAAATAGATTTTAAAGGAACACTTCACCCATTTGCATTAGACTTTGTATCTTTAGAAACCCAGTCACATTTTCGAGATGGTCATGGTTTATTCCCTTATTTTCCCCTGAGATGGGAGAAATAAGGATTTAAGTGTTCCACTTCCTGCTTTTTATTGACGCAAAAATCGCCATTTTGCATCATAAAAAGCAGGAAGTCAAATTTCTTTGAATAAGGGTAAGACTACAAACACTAGCTCATCATTTATCCAGTAGAAGGCGCTGTTCCGCATGTTTTCAACCCGCGCATAGAGGGATCTCACTCACAGAATGTACATATAGTGTCAGCCATGCTTTATTTGGAAGCTAAGCTAAACAGTTTCTTATTCTGTGGAGGAAAGCTGAGTAGTAGCGGTGACCATCCTCTTTTTCCCGGACATGTCCGGCCGTCGAGATGGTCCAAAATGTCCGGGATTCGGCTTTTGCTTTCTGCAGTCGCATTCATAGTGTTACATGCACACCTTTTGTTTCAATCTAACTGAATTTCATTCCGATTGGTGAATCTGAATGTAGTGTTTACATGAACGCTAAACAAGTGATCGTTTGATGTGCGTTTTAACATTGCTAGGAAAATTCCCGCTCCTCTGTGAGAGATTACGAGACCGGTGCGTCTCACAGGCGCCGGCGCCACTCATCACTAATCACGCCACCGGGCTCGCATCGTTCTCCGCGGGCCGTCAGTCTCGTTCCTGCTCGTCACAGTAAACATGAGGAATGGCGACTGAAGAACGCAAAAGCCGAATCCTGGACATTTTGGGCGACATCAAAATACTGGCAGACTCACGGAGACTCACTAGTAGCATAGCCTTGTTGTTTACTGCGATCTCTTACCGGTAGGCGTGGCCTCCTAGGGCAGCGAAGCAAGTGCATTCTGGGAGTTGTTGTCTTTCTCCCCATAAGCCAAAATACATTTTCTGGCTTTTCTCAGTCTAGAAGGCTCCAAATTCAAAATAATTTCACATTTCTTCTACATAAATGACCCATTTTAAATACACATTCATCTTTCCAGAGATGATGTGTTCCTTTAAGGCTATGGACAGTATATTTTGATTTCCTAGGTAACGAAAGCATATATCCTGAAATCCTCTGAATTTCTTTGTTCATGTTGTGTGTAAACAAAATGAAAAAAATTATTTGCACCTGGCTTTATCATATGTACAGATCTATCTACCGAAAATATATGCAAAATTGCGCATATTTAATGAGATCATGCCTAATTTGCATAATCAAACATACAAATTTCAAAACTTGTAATACATTTTTTTTATATACTTGTGTAGTAATCAACTGAGGAAGTATCAGGGTGATATCTATTATTAAAATAAAATGTTACCCTATTCACCTGTAGTGTCTCGCTTTAAAATTACTTTGACTGAATTTGAATTAAAAGCAGCTGCTTGTAGCATATTTTATTTGTTTTACTCGTTGCACTTTACAACTGAATTTAAAAACAAAACAAATGCTGATTAAATAGCCAAACATTTTTGTTTGGATTGTTGCATGTGTGTTGATTGTGTAGTGAACTATGCAGTTGTTGCCTTGGTTGTTGTTATGGTTACAGTTAATGTTTTAATTTAGGCCAGTTTTATGTAGTTTCAAGTTCAACCCATTTAAAAACAAAAGCTAAATGCTGATGCTAAATGTCAGTACCATCTATGTTTGTATTGAATGTGCTTACTGCGCAGTTACTGCCGTTAATTTCAGATGGTTCAGTTATTGTTTTCAACAGCCAAAAGCCAGTTTGACCTGTTAAATACAAAATAAACATCTGGATTATGTATACTTATCTTCTTTCTTGTTTGATGCTTAAAGAAAAACAAACAAACAAACAAACAAACAAACATTGGTATCAGAATCGGCCAGTATGCTTGCAAAGAATCGGCCATGAAAAATCATGATCGGTGCATCACTAATTTAAACAGTCCTGTTTAAACCTGAACCACCTGAGAGACACTTACCTGTACGATTCACCCTTTACTCTTCAGTTGTCTGCCTTCTGCTTCAGCCATCCGGTCCACCATCTCCAACACTATGCATCTGCAAAAGATAAGACTGTTATCCACTGCCATTCCTTCTACAACTACCCATTTCTCAGTTTCTCACCTGCTTCAATTGTCTGCAAAACCTGCAAATGTCGGCCAAAAGCAAAACTTTTTATTTGGATATTACCTGTGTTGCATCCTACGGAGACCCAGTAGTGCACAACACAACAAAAATTAAGCCACAACACACGGAAACGAGCACAACACAACGGAAACGAGCCACAACACAACGGAAAATCTACAACACAAATAAATAAAGCCGCAACACAACGGAAAATGCTCCCGACCACTAGAGGGCTCTCGGGGCGCGGAAAAGTTAGTTTTCCTTGTTATATACAGAGTCAGCAGTCTTAATACATCAATACCACGATTAGTTTTAACAGTGTAACCACTGTATATCGACATAAAATATTACTTCAAAATAACCTACATGAATTATAGCTGCGTATTTATACTCGAGAATGCTTTGACGCGCTACCACAATGCATGATCCATAAGGGAACGTCTGGCAATTCCACCAATGAAGACTAGCTATATGCTGAATTATTGGGAAAATGTTGTGTAAATAAACGGTATAATTTATTATAATATAATTTGATTATAAATAAAAATAAAATTATAAAAATAAAAACCATTTGGTGAATTGCAGAATTACAGGAAGGTATTGGCACAATTCCACCTGTAATAAATCAGTCTGGTAACCACACGCTTTGTGACATGATATTGAATTCATAAATGTCGATATACAATGGTTAGCTACATACTGTTAAAACTAATCGTGGTTGTTTATACATTTTTTAGACTGCTGTGCTGACTCTCTATTGAGCAAAGGCTAAAAGTAACTTTATCGCGCCCTGAGAGCCCTCTAGTGGTCGGGAGCATTTCCGTTGTGTTGCGGCTTTATTTCGTTGTGTTGTGGCTTATTTCCGTTGGTGTTGTGGCTTATTTCCGTTGTTGTACATTTTCCGTTGTGTTGTGGCTCATTTCGTTGTGTTGTACATTTTACGTTGTGTTGTGGCTTAATTTCGTTGTGTTGTGAACTTATGTTTGCTTTTTAAATTTAAGTTGTGCACTACTGGGCCACCGTAGCATCCTTCTATGTTATGACAGTTGTTACTGTTGAATGCTTGATTATGATTGGTTGGTGAACATTCTAAGGTCTGCAATTATTTTCCAGTAAACACACAGCTAAAGTAGTTCCATACAGGCAGGGCAGGACTTCGGGTGCTGGGGGCCCCTGGGCTTGAGTTTATGTTTGGGCCCTACTTGCGCTACAAAATAAATATGCTTTGAGGTTCTTAGAACAATTAATATGAAACATGCCTATAGTCAAAGTTTAGTGGTAGGGCTAATATTAAGTAGTCATCATAATCAGTGGTTAAAGTGGGATTTGGCAGGTGAGGGAACCCATTTTGTGTAGGTGCAACAGGGAAAAAATTACTCACCGTGGGACAACATATTGAATATCGTTGTATAGCAATACTTTTTGGGACAAGAGTGTTACCATGGTGTAGCTATGCACACCAGTCCACATTACTACCCCTCCCACAGTTCCACCCACAGACACAGGCATTCAACCTTCTTCAAGCTTTGGAATTTGAAAATGTCTGTTTTTAAATGTTCAAAAGTAATTTTAAATAATAAAAATTATAGGCTTGCGTTTAACGCAGTTGGTGTAATTGGCAGATGTTCCCTTGGGCATCATGCGCTGTGGAAACGCGTCAAAGCATATGCAGCTATAGCGCACGTAGGTGCTTTTGAATGAATATTTAATGTCGATATACAATGGTTACTGTAATTCTGCTATTGATATATCTTCGTAAGACTGCCGACCCTATATAGAACAGTGGCAAAGGAAAATAAATGTCCGGCGAATATCGAACCTAAAATGCCTATGCCTATTCCTGTTTGTGATGGCAATGGAGGAGAGCGCTCAAACTCTCCAGAGCACATAATTTAGTGAAAAAATTTTTATTATAGAAAGTATCATTCTCAGTAAAGCAATGAGACATATGATAATTTATCCAGATGTTTCTAAATGTGCGCTCTTTTGGACTAAAGCATATTGAAGCTGTTAAGTAGCCGATCGCAATGGAGCAGATGGATCAACACGCATGTTAGCCTATTCTTTGTGAAATAAAGATAAATATCAGGTTGTGCCGTTTGGATTATGGACTCGAAGCTCTCAGTCGGAGGATATTAAGGCCGGGTATTTTATCCCGTGCTCCCCTCAGTCTTTCAAACTACTCTGTGAGCGCGGAAAGACGCGTGTGGCGCGTGCGTGCGCACTAAAGTGTATTGGATTTTGTTTTCAAAGTGCTCAAGTCACTACTTTGGGCTGATTATAGCCCTCGCTCGCACATGGCCAGACAGTGGAATACGGCTAATCATTCTGGATATCTGGGCATACAAGTTAACCGAACAAAACAAACAAATGAAAACAGGTAAGGGAGGGGGGCCCCCTACTGGGCAGGGCCCATGGGCTGCAGCCCCAGTCAAGCCCAATGGTAAGTCCGGCCTTGCATACAGGCCTTGACCGCATTCAAACTCCATATGACTTTGCTGAGTTAAGTTAATTCAAAGGTGTATACAGCCTACAGCAGCAAAAGAACCAAAACCATAAAGACATTGACCAAGCAAAGATCTCCCCCCCCCCCCCATGTTTTTACTACGACATTATGCTTAATTATATATGGATAGCATGTTCTTTCTCCCTCTCTCCCACAAAAACGCACACACTCAAAAACATACACGTGCACAGAAACATGTCAGCACTGCCCAACTAGACTTTTTTCAACTGAAAAGCTACATGACATTTCTCAGTTGCGAGGTAGTAACATTGTTGTTCTTGAAGCAGTTAAACTTACAGCTTCTCATTAGTAGAGCTTATTTTCTAGTAATTCAACTGAAGGTCAAGTCAAGTGCATTGGATTAGGGAATACATTAGATCATGCACTTCTGTTTATCTTGCACATTTTGGCATACAGTGTGTAATAAAAGGACATAGAGGTATTCTATTCATGCAGAAAATGTGCATACTATATGCACACTAAATAATGGTATTAAGAGTAGAATGGCAGCACTGTACGCTATTCCAAACACAACTCATAAAAACTTTTAACAATATAAAAAGTTAAACAGTAAATGTGAGAACGTTTGTCAAACATGGATTTGTGTAGCACCTAATACTCTGCAAATGCTTTCAGAGGTCAGTTTTGTATGCAGTCTCTGATCCTTTGAAAGGTACAGCAACAAACAACGGCATAGAAATGTTGGAAAACAGTAATGAAAAGCTAAATTACTTTTAGGTATACTAAATACATTGTTTTTTGGTGTGAAAAAAAATGAATGATTATGTATAACCCCTTTAAATGATTTGTGTCTAAAACAACTGACTGAGATGAATATGTCTATAGATTCCTACAAGCTACATCTACAGAAACAGACGATCTACCAGATCCAACTGAGACGGCAGGCCAAACTGCAGCCACATCTATGTAAAGACACACTACAAACTCTCTGGAGTGACTGGAGCCCAGTGGTGGATGTTCCCTTAGGTTCGATTTCAGCTGTATCTGCCCAATACAGTGCAAATAAGAAGTTTTTTAATAAGTTAAAATATTTGGTTAACAGATGTAACACCTTTCTGCAGAAATCCGTCTCCCGCTTGTAACATACTTGGTTGGAAAAGAATGGACGAATGGGACCAGGGATATTTATCTCACCTGGATGTAAGTATAAGAGGAACAGAGGACATCAGAAATGTTTCTGTCTGTTGGTGTAAGATGCATGAAATTTGATTTGAATGATGCTCCAATGTGATTTTCTTTAGGAACCATCTGCTGAAGAGTCTGTTGGGGGTGTAGACTACAAGCTGAACATCAATGTTTGGCCTTGTGAAAAACCCAAGAGAAAGGAAAAGCTAACTTTGGATCGAACCTATAACACCTCAATAACATCTTCAGAGGCCAGGATTTCCATTATTGCAACTAACAAGGTTGGAAGTTCACCTCCAGGGGGAGATCATCATTCCCGCTGTGAAACATCTGAGCAGTAAGTGTGCTGCAAGTGTGAACTGTGAGTGTGTTAGCTTGGGTTTTCATGTACTGTATGTGAATGAATGTCTGAGTGTGTGCGCTTACAGCAGGAAGCAAGTGAAAGATGTGGTATTTTTTGGTGGAAGGGGGTCCTAAAGTGTTAAGTCATAAATTACTCATGTAACAAATGTTTGGGGTGACTGTGAAATGGAAACTTGTAAGAATTTTTTTATTTTTCAGATTGTGACAAGCCCTCTAATATCACCCAGAATAAAAAAACCTGCTTAGAATGGTACAAGCTGGAAAACGGTGAGACCCGAACAAGTACAGTAACAGCTCGTTTAAACGAAAAATCGTTCAAGGACATTGAAAAAGGTAGAGATAAGTCATTCATCCAATGTAGAGCACTATGTTCATGTGTCATATTAACATGTGGTGCGTATGCTAATTCACGTCTCTGGTTTTAATTTACAGGGGTGGAGAAGTTTGTACGTCATTATTACTTTCTTCACACCATGAGAAAGAAACATCTTCAAACTGTTGAAATGTGTCCTTTTTACTCAGAACAGGGAGGTACGTTCAGACTAAGAATGAAGAAAGGTTCTGTCCGTTATCAATAAGCTGATAACTTTTATTTTATGACCAATAAATGGTCGATATAAAAATTTCGTACTATTTTGTCTAAATAAATTCTTGAAATAAAACACTAAAAACTAAAATAAATCACTTAAATCATTATAATGTACAGTATTTTGAGATTTGATAAAATTATATTTAACAGTGTGTTGTTAAATTATTACTGTTTTTAAAGATTATCTTTATGCAAAATTCACTTTTACATGGTGTTTGAACA
Organism: Phoxinus dragarum; assembly: GCA_033366665.1. NCBI lineage: Eukaryota > Metazoa > Chordata > Actinopteri > Cypriniformes > Leuciscidae > Phoxinus > Phoxinus dragarum. Next base: position 29,491 of record JARPMJ010006592.1, read on the forward strand.
TAAATGTGTGTCGGCAGTGTGTGTACACAACCACCCTATAATGGTAAAAATCCACCCACTCCTTTTTTAATCCTCATAAATCGTATACAGTGTCTCAGAACACGCCGTTTGCAGGTTGTAGCTTTTGTGACGTCGCAACTGCTGACGGACTCTGCCCTATTAGCATAGCCCCGCCCTGAGTGAGCTGAACACAGTCCCACATGTTTATCTCCTCGCCAGAGCATTTAAAGGGTTAGTTCAACCAAAATGTTTAATTCTGTCATTAATTACTCACCCTTATGTTGTTCCAAACCCGTAAGACCTTCGTTCATCTTCGGAACACAAATGAAGATATTTTTGATGAAATGTTATCTGTCCCTCCATTGACAACAACGTCATTGCAACTTTCAAGGCCCAGAAAAGCAGTAAAGACATATGAAATAGTTCATGTAACTACAGTGGTTCAACCTTAATATAATGAAGCGGCGAGAATACTTTTTGTGCAATTGTTTTTTCTTCAACAATCTCTTCTCTTCCACGTCATTCTCATACGCTGTTGACGTAGTGTAAACAGTGCAGTGCTTCTGGGTTCTACGTCAGTACGTAGGCTCACTATTAGCCGACGCTGATCATGTGTGTGATGACCCAGAGCTAGCCAATAATGACCCGACGTTCTGACGTAGAATCCAGAAGCGCTGCACTGTTTTCACTACGTCAACAGCGTATGACATGGAAGAGATTGTTGAAGAAAGGCATTATTTTAGTTTTTGTTTGCACATAAAAAGTATTCTCATCGCTTCATAACATTAAGGTTAAACTACTGTAGTCACATGGACTATTTTAACTTTGTTAATAGTCAGAATACCATATATCAGAAATTTTAGACTGATTTGACTGAAACGCATGCGATAACTTTCATGATGATAAAGAACTGCAATGTCTTGTGAGCGTGACCGCGATAGAGATGATCATCAAAACCAAACAGATGTTGTTTTTGGCAGAGTATCAGAAACACAAGCTGTAGCGGCTCCGCCCTCTTCTGGAAAGCAGCAGCTCATTTGCATTTAAAGATACATGCTCGAAAACAACATGTTTTTTCTTCCACTCAAAAATTTGCATTTACAACATGAATATGGGGTATTTTGAGCTGAAACTTCACAGACACATTCTGGGGGCATCTTGTAAAAAGGGACATAATATGTTCCCTTTAAGTATGCATTAGATGATGCCTAAATGTAAAATTATGGTAAATTGCACTATTAAATATCCTATATTGGACGATATGTCGGCCAATATCTACGGTGCCCCGTCCTGGATTTTCTACTTTCTTGCAGAGTTTAGCTCAAACCATGACCGTTCTCACTTACCTGCAATTTTCTAGTAACTCTAGATTTGAGGAACCCTGCTCTAAAGGGACATGGTGATGGAAAAATTATGAGATAAGAAGGAAAAATTATGAGATAAGAAGGAAAAAGTGCTTTCACTGCTTTTGCGTTCACAAATTGAGAAAGTTTAGTCTATTTAGGTTATTGAAACACGAAGACCACAAGATATAATCCAGAATGATCTCTGATTTTCACAATGGAATGTTTGCATTTGTTTCAGCACCTATTAAAGGTCCAGGGAACGTAAATATTTCTACTGTGACACACGAATCAGCAGTGGTCAGTTGGCTTTCCATTCCTGTGGCGGAGCAGCGAGGATTTCTACTGCATTATCTCATTTGGATTTCAGGAAAAGGAAACACGTGTAAGGCGAAAGTTTGTAGTTTTACCGATCATCTATTTGCTATGAAACCTTTGTCACAACTGCAGATAAACGTTTTTTTTTTTTTTTACTGGTATAGCCAACAAAATAATCCATTATAAATGATTTGTTTATAACGCCGTTCCTCTTGCTTCAGCACTCCATGAAGTCCAAGCTAATGAAACCAGCTTCAAGATCATGAACCTCCACCCAGGGGCCTCTTACACCGCTTCTATAGCCGGAGAAACAATAGCTGGTAAAGGGCCGAACTCAACGGTGAACTTTGAAACACACTCAGAAGAAATGGGTACTAAAACAGTCATTTCAGAATGAGAAATGATTATGCAGAACTGACACCTTTTGTGAAGAAAACACAATGAGGTGTGAGAATATACCTGCCAACAGCAAATGTGTTCTGCCCTTTCATTCAGGCTTATCGTGGCAGGACCAGACCATCATGAGCGTCTGTGTGGTCGCCCTCGTGTGTACTGTAATCTGCTCTGTTGCTGTCAGGAGGTGAGATTATCACAGATGAACTGACTGACCACCAATATATGCTATTGTGTTATATTGTACATAACCTGTAGCTTTATTGGTGGAGCATAGAGCTAAAAAAAAGACCATGGTTTCAGGAACACCGTTTAAAAAAAAAAAGATCTGACTTTATTTATTTACTTTTTTTAATTGCATTGAATCTTGAATTTTTTTTAATCACATTAAACTTAAATCGCATATTGTCACGGCACAATTTTGTTGTCATAATTTTGACTTTATTCTGAAAATATTGCTACTTTAATCTTGTAATACTATGACTTTGTTCAGGTAATTTTGACTTTATTCTCAAAATATTACGACTTATCGCCTTTATTATCGTAATACTAAAAATGTATTCTTGTAATTTTGACTATTCTCAAAATATTCCAACTTTAATCTCGTATTGCTTTGACTTTATTTTCTACATTTTCACTTTATTCTCACAATTCAGCGACTGTTTTGGTCATTTTGACTTTATTCTCAAAATATTACGACTTTTATCTTGCATTTCTGCGACTTTATTCTAATTCTCACATTATTCTCAACATATTACAACTTTAATCTTATTCTGCTGACTTTATTCTCATTTTCACTTTATTCTCAAAATATCACAACTTTAATCTGTTGTTGGTCATCAATTTGACTATTCTTAAAATATTACTTTTTTTATCTGGCATTTCTATGACTTTACTCAATTGATTTTCACTTGATTCTCAAAATATTACAACTTTAATCTTATACTGCTGACTTTATTCTCATTTTCACTTTATTCTAAAAAGATCACAACTTTATTCTCATAATTCAATGACTTTGTTCTGGTAATTTTGACTTTATTTACAAAACATACAACTTTAATTTAATCTTGGTCGTCATTTTGACTTTATTCTCAAAATATTACAGCGTTAGTATTGATACAACTTTATTGTTTTTCATATATTACACATTAAAAATCTGCTTTATGTAAATGTAAACACTGCTTTATGTAAACACCATCTGCTATATGTAAATGTATTTAACTATAACATTTCTATTTGCTTTGCAGATTTAGGAGTAAGTTGATACCTAAAGTACCCAGTCCTGTGATTGATACATCAGAAATCAGATGTCCGCAAGATCAGGTTAGCAACACAAACTGCTGAAGAATCTAAACCTATTTCCAATGAAACAACCTCAATATTTAAAAAGGGCATGGTTGATTATGCCATTACACATTATAATGACCCCCATTTTCTAAATCTTCCATCACAGTTAACGAAAAAAACACACAAAAAACTGTGGTGAGGTCAAAATATCAACCACAATGTCACATCAGCGCATTTGCAGTGACGTACCTCAAAAGCATCAATCAGACCGAGAAAAGCTATTTTGCAAAATCCTCTCACAGAACTGATTTACATAAACTGTAGAGTTGACCTACTATGGAGGGTATATTTGCAATTAAATTGATCTTATTGTGCATGATTCATCAGAGTATGTTATTCCAAATGAGAAAATGTTTGTGTCGCAGGACCTGAGACAGACGGAGGAAGTGCATGAATTTGTTCTCTTGCTGCGTCAAGATCTCAGCAAACCCAGTGAAAACGTGATCCCTGAACAGAGCACTTTACTGCAAGACTTTGGCCTTGTCGTCTTTGAGGAGGAAGACGAGGTAGATGAGGAGGGCGAAGTTACTGACTTGAGCTCTATGAAATCCCGTTGCTATCCGAATCCTAGTTACAGAGGACAGACGCTACAGCTGCCAGAGCCTTTCCACACGACAGAGAGCACATTAAATGACAATGACACAGAGTCCACATACAGAAATGGCCTGTTCTTTGAAACAAGAATCCTGGAGTGTGACAAAACGTCACTATAGACTTGTCTGGACTTGTGCGTGACGAGTACTGACAAATAAACAACCCTAAACAAACTTCCTCTAACTGCTGCATGTGTCTCCTGTACAACAGTCAGTAATGGTGTCTTTTGTCTTTTCTTTTCTTATTCTTTCCTTTAAAGTGCACCTGAGACATAGTACTGGAAATAACCCAGTTCTGAGAACAGTGTATGATTCTCAGCAGTTAAAGCTTTGTTGTGGTCACTGACGTAACATTCTGTATTCTCATTATGTCTATGTATGAAGCTGCTTATTGGTGTTTTTAGTAATAGAGTTACGGTTAGTCTACTAAAAAGTATAGGACAGTAAGATTTTTTAAAAGAAATTCCTCAAGCCAATATAGGTGTATATGATTTTCTTTTTGCAGCCAAACACAATCGGAGTTAAATTAAAGGGGTGGTTGATTATGATTTCACTTTTCTAACTTTAGTTAGTGTGTAATGTTGCTGTTTGAGCATAAACAAAATCAGGGCAAAGGGAGATATTTTCTTTTAAAGAAATTGCTTTTTAAGGACTACAACAAACGGCTGGAAGGAACTACACGACATTCCTCCCGGGTTAGTGACATCACTAACCCTACAATTTACATAAACCCGTCCCCGGGAACATGATTTATAGATTATCAAGACATGCTAATCAGTGACTAGAAGATAACTACACATAAGCTACATAAATTCACCAACTAACCATTCAGAAATGTTATCTAGCCTACATGGTGTCACTTCTTGAATCTCTCAATCTTTCTGACTCCGGTTTGAACATGTGCATGTCTGTGTGAGGTAAAAGGACACAAGCTGTTGTAGCTCCGCCCTATGTGACGGCAGCAGCAGCTCATTTGCATTTAAAGTAACAGACACAAAAACGGTGCGCTTTTGCTTACCCTCAAAAAGTGACAACTTTAACATGCTATATAAAAACATCTGGTATTTTGAGCTAAAACTTCACATACACACTATGGGGACATCACATACTTATTTTACTTATTTTATCTTGTGAAAAGGGCATTATACCACCCCTTTAAAAAAAGTAATCCATACTGCTCCAGTGGATTATTAAAGGTCATCTGAAGTGAAGCAAAGTGTTTTTGTAAGAAATATCTTTATAAAATATAATTACTTTTATTCAGTACAATTCAGTATAATTACTTTTGTTACAGTAAAGACATTTATAAATGTTACGAACGCTGTTCTATTCATCAAAGAATCCTGTAAACAAAACCCCCCATAAATGTATCATGGTTTCCACAAAAATATTAAGCAGTACAGCTGTTTTGAATAAATTAAGCATTTAAATAGCGCTTTACTATGTACTACTGTCCAAAGCCACGGTACAACGGCGCCAGTGCGCTTACCACACACCAGCTAGGTGGAGAGGAGAGAGTGATTTTGTCATTTGAAAGTCAATTGAAGGCATGCATATTATTATTAGGAGGCCATGATTGATGGAGGGAATTTGGAAAGGACACCGAGTTACACCATTACACTTTAAAAAAAGTGCCATGGGATTTTGAATGACCACAGAGAGTCAGGACCTCGGTTTAACGTATCATCTGAAGGACGGTGCTTGTTATAGTATAGTGTCCCCATCACACTATACTTAGGACCCACACCTCCGCTGGCCTCACTAACACCTCCTCCAGGAGGTCTCCAATCCCGGTACTGACCAGGCTCAACCCTGCTTAGCTTCAGAGGGCAACCAGTTTCTTGAGTACCAAAATCATAATTTTAGAATGATTTATGAAGAATTATGTGACATTTAAAACTGGAGTAATGGCTGCTGAAAATTAAGCTTTGCAATCACAGGAATAAATGACATTATAATACACACTCATTAGCCAAAACATACTGGCCACATACTGTTTTAAGGGCTGGGTAGATTAGATGGTAATCAAACAATAAGTTCTCGTAATCAATGTGTTGGATCCAGAAGGAATAAAGATATGAGCGACTTTCACAAGGGCCAAATTGAGGAGGGACAAACCACAGACCAGCGACAGGGTTTTGGGCACCCAAGGCTCATTGATGCACGAAGGCTATCCTGTCTGGTCTGAGCCAACAGAAGATCTACTGTGGGACAAGACACACAAAATTTTAAAGATGGTTATGGGACGAATGTGTCACAACAACACACAGTGCATCGCACTCTGCTGCGTATGGGGCTGTGTAGCCGCAGACCAATCAGAGTGCCTATGATGACTCCTGTCCACCGTCAAAAACACGCAAGCATCTGAACTGGACCTTTTGGCAACAAAGTTTGTTTCTAGAAGAAAATAGCATTACAGGTCAGAAGTCAGATTGGATTGCAAAATTCAGAATATTTATCCATGCAGTTCCATCTCTTTTAGCAGAATAATGCGCCCTGCCACGCTGCACACATTGTTCTCAATCCAATTGAGCATCTGTGGGATGTGCTGGACCAACAAGTTCGATCCACGGCCGCTCCACCTCGCAACCTACATGACTCGAAGGATCTGCTGCAAAACGCCAAAGGACACGGGTCTGTGTTGTTTTGGAGCACAGGATATTAGGCAGGTGGTCATGATGTTTTGGCTCATTGGCGTATATATATTTATACCATGGTCTGTCTGAATTCTCGATTCTGATTGGCTGGAAGGTGTGCAATATGAGCACCCAAAGTTCTTATATTGTAGGGTGCATTCAGGTTTCAGGCCACGGCCCCTACATTATGAGCGCTTGCCGATGTCTTTATAATTCAAATCGCTAAATAAACATACTAAACAATTTTGTATTAAAAATTGTCTTTATGGCACCATTATGCCAAATGTTGTGTGTGTGTGTACAGGTTTGACTATACCTGTGAGGGCCAAATGTCCTCACTTATATAGTGAAATATTAAGAAAACTGACCAGTGAGGACATTTCACTGGTTCTCACTTAAAAAGGCTTACAAATCGGCCAAACAAGTTTTTTTATTTACCATATATCTAGTGTTTTGCACAAGTTTCTGTGATTAGGTGACAGAAAATATTCTTAACTGGATATAAAATCAATGGAAGTCTATGTAATGTAATGTGACTATCTAATATAGCGAAACAAACATATGTTATGTGTGTGTATAATTAATGTGAAATCAGATTAGATATGATATCCTTACACTCCTGTCCACTAGGGAGAGCAATTCAATCTGTCTGAAAAGACACTGGAGGTTTTACAGCTTTTACAGTTTTTCTCCATTGGTTTGGCTCATTTCTTGAAACAGAAATTACATTCTCAAACCTCTAAGATCATTTGGCAAAACAGTCTTACAGTTCAGCACAACACTAGCTCACATCTCTCCCAAAACTGTTCACTCATGCTTCAAAACTAAATTCCTTTCCCATATAAAGAGTCAGTGCCACGAAAATGGCAAAGATCCTTCTCAATCGCTTTGGCTCATTTCTTGAAACAGACCGGACGTTCTCAACACTCTTGGTGCTTTTGACAAAATAATGTGGATGGTTCGGCACACCACCATGGTTCACCTGCAAAAGCTCATACCTCTCCCAAAACAGTTCACTCGTGTCAAAACTAAATTTCCTTCTAATTTAAACAGTCAGTGCCACCAAATTGCTTCGTCCCTTTGGCACTGCAAGTCAAAATGTTTAGATGTTTTGTCACTGAAAGGACCATTGAAATATCCCTCATGTCCACATTTAGCCCAGTCCTTCATTGGCAATGGTTATTGTACTGTTTTTTTGTCTAGCTAACAGAATACAATTGTGTATAAAACTGAAAAAAAAGAAAAAAAGAAATAGGATTTTAGGGTAAGAGTAGCCTCCAAGGTTTGACATCACACATTGCACTCATAGGCCGTGTGTCCACCAAAGTGTTTTTCCACACAGCTGGCGTGTTTTTCAATTGTTTTCAATGGAAGCACCGCATTTTTAAAACGCCATGAGCGTAACGAGGCGCTGAGCGTCTTTTTAGCGCTGGCTAAAAACGCTTTGGTGGACACACGGCCATACTGCCAAGGAAATTGTAACCATTATCATTCACACACATAAAGTAACTTCCATACATTAGAGTAAAAAGAAAATGTATACAGCATAATATACTGTAATATAAACACTCAAAAACTGACAAAAAACTATGAAAATGATATGCAGCCTACAGTGCTGTAAATAAAGCTGGAGTTTCACAGCCTCACCCTCCTTGCCATCCACACGCTGCTGTCTGTCTGGCCACAGATTCACGTCCACATCACAGCGTATATTCTCCCTTGCGATGCAACGAGGGAAGAAACGGCGTGCATGTCGCAACCATCCCCTACACTGATCTCATGTAATATCCTCACACGCAGCATCCATTGAATGGAGCAGGGACCTCTGATCTTGAGCCCGATGCTCATAAACTCTCCACCTCCAAGCGGAGAAATACTCCTCAATAGGATTGAGGAAAGGAGAGTAAGGTGGAAGGAACACCATGACCATTGTTGTAAAGTTTTTCTTTCATCGAAGCAAGGACCAGTGAGACAGTTGGGATCGCGTTCAGAAGTTATTATTTATTGTAACACGGCTGCGGGTTCCAAAATCAGTCTGAATGTAAAGCAGTTTACATTGAAATTTATACATTCTAAGGGGGAGGAGACTTCTTGGGGTGGAGACAAATTTAAACAAATCATACGAAAGCAAGGAGGAGTTAATTCTTATCTAGCTAAAACCGGTATGGTAGGTTATCTAGAGAAATTGAGCAAAATCAGCATATTCAGCATATCAGCAACGTCTGAGCTAGGAATCAGCATAACTATTCACATGCTAAAAATGGCCAGGAACTCCGGTTCCAAGGGCCATCCGAGAGCCATTAAAGACAAAAGGTGAAAGTCTCCCCAACAGCTAGGCTGAAAGGTGAGAATCTCAGTGATTCTGTTCATTTAACTTACAATGGAGAAAACAGGTCTGGCAGGAATCTCTTGCTGGCATTGCAGGAATCTCAATAATCATCTGAAATCAGTGTACTAAACTTTATCAGTTTATATACTATTGCAGTGGAAAAACTAAATTAAACATTTAATAAATGTGTAATCCTTCACCATCCTTGGATGAGAAGTGAACCAGGCCCTGATGAGCGGACCTGGTGGAAAGTCACATTGTCCCATACAATGACATATTGTGGTAGGTGAGGCCCTACGAGACCTCTCTCATTTTCAGGGATCAAAACAAAATGAAGGCGGTCCAAGAAGATGAGGAGCTTCTGTGTATTGTATGGGCTAAGACTGGGGATGTGAGTGGCCACACCATTCTCAGATATGGCAGCACACATAGTTATATTGCCCCCTCGCTGGCCTGGGACATCCACCGTAGCCCGGTGGGCAATAATATTACGGCCACGTCTTCGGCCCTTGGCCAGGTTGAAGCCAGCTTCCTCCACAAACACGAGGATGTGAGGGGTCTCTTTTCCTTCCAATGCCATTATTCTCTATAATAGCGTAAAAAAAGAAAACATCAAACCAGTCATACAGAAGAGTCATACACTACAATTACATAGGAATCTTCTATGTTCTCCACAAGTTCAATATACTACTGGCCACTACTCCAGTGGTTCCAAACCATGGGGTACACGTACCCCTATGCAGAGGTACTACAGGGGGTATTTGACAGAAAGGGGAGGGGGGAAATCATCAATGACTAGACTTACTGAAATGTTACAGTAAAACCCACAGTATTAGATTTACATGGGAGGCACTAATTGCAGCTCTTTGACCCTTTTTCTTATTGTATGTTATATATTCTTCAAAATAAGGATGAAAATGATAATTGCATCATACAGTAAGCTGTTTTTAGGCAAAATATTGAAGTCAGATAAATCAAATACTTTCATACCTGGATACACAAATCAAAGTGGGTACTGAAGCCAAAAAAGTTTGGGAACCACTGCTTAATTGTAAAAAGGTTATAATGATGGACAACCAGTAACTGACTTACATGTACATACTGGTACCGCAGCTCTTTCACTCTATCAGAGTTCCTCTCGAATGGTACCCTGTAAATTTGCTTCATTGTCATCTGATGCTTCTTCAATATCCGGTATATTGTGGAGATGCTTATAGAGCTGAGATTTTGGAATATGGCATTGTCTTGTAGGATTGCAGCGCGGATCTGTCTCAATGTGATGGCATTATTTGCCATCACCATGTTACAGATCTCTTGTTCTTGTTGTTCATTGAGAAGTTTTCCTCTGCCACCCGTTCAAGGTTGTCGCCCAATCCTAGACATAGAATTCAAAGGACAACAGTCCATTCGTAATGTATACCTTATGTAGTCCTTACAGAATGAGTTACCTATGTAATTGTATTGTTGTTTTACTTTACCACAATTCTAATGCATCACTGCACACTGACTGGAATACTACTGTAAACTGTATCAATACTGTAGAAAATAAACTATTCCATCATTTATTTTCTCCAATGTTTTTCTTGTCATTTTAGTATCATAACATCCCATTGAGGTAAGATATTACTGTAGGCCTATCTCTCTCTCACACACACACACACACACACACACACACACACACACACACACACACACACACACACACACACACACACACACACACACACACACACACACACACACACACACACACACAGGTAATAGGTAAATGTGTAAATAAATATATATCTTGCTCTATGCACAGTGTCCTGTCCTATACAACATATAATTCCATAATTGACTGACTACATACCTGTTTTCCCTGCGAAAGGTTTGGATGATGGAGGAGACTGTAGAGCGAGGCACATGTGCATTAGGCTGCACTCGGCGACCTGCCTCCGCCATTGTGAGGCCATTGTTGATGACATGGTCTATAATTGAGGCCCGAATTTCATCCGGGACAGAATGGTGTCTTCGTGCTCCTCGGCCTCTTCCCCCAAATCCACCACCACGCACCCATACTCCTCCTCCTCCTCCTCTTCCTCCTCTTCTTCCTCCTCCTCGAGCAGGCAGTTGCCCTTGTTCATTTACTTGGCCAGGTGCCTCCATGTTCAGAAATTGTACTGGTCCTGCATGGTCAAGCTCTTTACATAGGCCTACATGTTTGGCAGCATTCACAGTCATGGACAGCACCTGTCAGGTAACTAAACATACTGGCTGCATCCCAATTCGCATACTATCCGTCCTAAATAGTATTCGAAAGTAGAATCAGTACGTCCCAAATCGTAGTATGTTGAAATAAGTGTTCCAAAGATACCCGGATGGTCTACTATTTCCGGTCAGAATCCGAAGTGCAGATCGATGAACACTCTAACGGCTAATATTGCCCATAACCCATCGCGCGTTGGGCGATGATTCGGTTAGAACTACAAACACGAGTGAAAAGTGTAAAAAAAAAATACAGTCATGGAGGACGCGCGAGTCCGGCGTTATGTAGAGGTTTAGATAAAGGGGTTTGAGTGATTAATTATCAGTATCTAAACTGAGGAAAATGTATTTATTCAATGTTGTCCACATTATATTGCATCTGCAGCAGCATTGTGAACTTTTGTAAAGACATGTTTAGCCATTAACTTTTAAATGCATCATTATATTCAAATTCCAAACACGAGGAGAGTCTCCGCATGAAAGGCCCACGACTGGCAGATGAACGTGCTACTACATTTCTCTCCGAAACGGTAGGAAATTAAATTAGATTGAATAAAGGATTTTAACTTGACAAGATGATTGACAGGGCAGTTTACAGTGACAGGATGCACGTGACAGATCTGTCCGTTAAAGATGACAAAGTAGTATGTCTCAAAGCTTGCCTACTTTTTTGCTACACTCTCAAAAGTATATACTTTTTCTTCACAAAAAGAGTACATACTTTTAGGTCGTAGTATATGTAGGCGAATTGGGACCCAGCCACTGTTTGATTGGTCATCTGAGATGTGTGAAACTCCTCCTTCGTTAGTCAAGTTCTAGTTTCACCTGACTGCCAATTGCTGTCATAAATGTATCAAATGTTCCAAGTGAATCATATATGGTATTCATGCTATTATGTTTTTGACTAATTTTGACAATTGAAAAGACTATTGTGCATGTGATGACTTGTACAATGAAATGACGCTGACACGTTTTAGAGCGAACAACCACTGAGACTGAGAATCAGCAATCAGTTCAGATCAACAAGATCTATTCACTTGGAAATTGTGCTAAATGTAGGCTACCTGTAGCTACTTAAAGGGGTCATGACATGGTTTTTTTTATTTTATTATTATGTTCCCTTAGGTGCAATTATAGTATTACTATAGTTTTTTTTACAATTTTTTTTTTAAATGTAGTGATTTATGACCTTTTCCCACCCTGTTTCTCATCCTCTGATTCAAACAGTCTGTTTTGGGGGTGTTTCCCCTTTAAGAGTTCAGTGTTAACGCCCACTGTTATGATTGGCTAACGTCAGTGCCTATGCATCAATTATTAACTCCCCCAGCCAGAACATTTGCGGATTCGGCGTAACTGTTTAATAGCGGGTGATGCAATGATAAAACCTTATTATGTTTGAGCCGGAATCAGATGAGGAATCAGAGGAAAATGAACCATCACCACAACAACGAAGACTGGATCAGCCCGTGTCCACATGGAAAGTGAAACTATTTTGAATTAATAAAAAAAAATTAACCCGAGACACTTGAAAACGGATTATTGTTGCATAATTATCCTATAGCTTCATTTGCTAACAGTTTAACATTATTTAACTAATTCCAATGAAATGATAGGGTGTACCACGGACAAAAATGCATGCACAGACAGGCCATCTTTGAAGATGCAGCATTGATAAAGGCAACATTTTTAATTTTCTATCACATGTAGGCCTACTAGAAAGGCGACATATTTTCAAGATTCTCTTATACAAATGTGTTTATATTAGCCATGGTAAAAAGTAAGTTTGCGTCGTCGTTGTTGAGCCCAGAATAGTCGGCACAGACTTATCTTTGAGCAACAGTTTTCTGGCAAAGCCAAGCATCATATTGGGATTTTTTTCCTCAAAACAGTCATCCTTAAATGTATAGAACACTGCCGTGACTGGGACGTCCGCAAAAAATAAAGTGCATCCATTTTTCCCTGACGACTGGATCTTTCAGCGTATTTAAAAAGTAGTTTAAAGTTTTAAATACATTACTTACAGTTTGCGTCGTCGTTGTTGAGCCCAGAATAGTCGGCACGGACTTATCTTTGAGCAACAGTTTTCTGGCAAAGCTCAAAACAGTCATCCTTCAAATGTACAGAACAAACGCTTAAACTAACACTGCCGTGACTGGGACGTCCGCAAAAAATAAAGTGCATCCATTTTTTCCCTGCCGACTGGATCTTTCGCAGCGTATTCAAAGATGTAGTTTGTCCACAGCCAGGAACAGCACATCTGCGGCATCGTAATCTCCCTGTACACAGACCCACTCGCTGTCCGGCGACTGAACACTTGTGAGGCGCGCAGCGCGCGGGCGCGACAACGGTACGAAGTGAGCGTAGTTGTCTTGCCCTTAAAGCGTAGCTGTCTTGCGCTGGAGGCGGTCATATGCAAACGCTGGTACGTCACTTCGTACCGTGACGTCACTTCTTACCATGGATCCAGAACGAGCTGTATTTAGAGCTTGATTAAATAAATGATTCGTTTATAATGGGGAGGACGTCTTAAGCTATGAAACTTGCAGGACGTTTTAATGGTACAAAGACCTCTTATATACCAAAAGATCAAGGCAAATTTGGTTTCTCATGTCATGACCCCTTTAAAGGAACACTTCACCTCTGGAAAGATGAATGTGTATTTAAAATGGGTCATTTATGTAGAAGAAATGTGAAATTATTTTTGAATTTGGAGCCTTCTAGACTGAGAAAAGCCAGAAAATGTATTTTTGGCTTATGGGGATGAAAGACTGATGAGTGGCGCCGGCGCCTGTGAGACGGACCGGTCTCTCACAGAGGAGCGGGAATTTTCCTAGCAATGTTAAAACGCACATCAAACGATCACTTGTTTAGCGTTCATGTAAACACTACATTCAGATTCACCAATCGGAATGAATTCAGTTAGATTGAAACGAAAGGTGTGCATGTAAACTATGAATGCGACTGCAGAAAGCAAAAGCCGAATCCCGGACATTTTGGACCATCTCGACGGCCGGACATGTCCGGGAAAAAGAGGATGGTCACCGCTACTACTCAGCTTTCTCCACAGAATAAGAAACTGTTAGCTTAGCTTCCAAATAAAGAATGGCTGACACTCAGGGGCGGATCTACTGGGGTGGCACGGGGTGGCAGCTGCCACCCCTAGTAAAGGTCTTGCCACCCCAGCTGCCACCCCATTGATGACAGCCAGTCCGGCTACTACTCAGTTAAATTCACGCATGAATTTTCCTGCATTGAACTTGTTTTAGCGCCGGCCAAAGTGAAATTTTGTCCCGCCAAAGTCTTATTTGATCGGTGAGTAATGTAGATGAACTGCCGCGCTTGTGACAGGGCGCATGTTTAACTGCAAGAACGAGCAGAGAGAGAGAGACGGTCGCGCGCGCGCACTCTCTCTCTCTTTGGAGCCAGGCGAAAGTGTAAACAATTCACAATCTCCAAACTAAGCGCTGTCTTGCTTTCTCTCCCTCGCACATATTAATCAAAATAAATCGACACGGTGGTAAAATGTCGGAAGACCAAAGTTTCATGTGGAGCATTCGGAGATTTTTTTTTTTTTTTTTCTGAATTACCGATGGGTGTGAATTGTGCTAAATAAGTTGCCTTATCTTCTCTGAAAAGCGTTCTGGACATTCAGCTGACATAAAATAACACTTTAATTAAACGGGAAAAAAATATCCAGTGATGAAATGTTTTCTGTGTTGACAGAAATATTGGATGTCAATGTCCTTCTGCTGGGATAATCCTATCACACAACGCGCATGACACGTCCAATTCGCGAACTAATGATTCATTTGAACCGATTCATTTTAATTAATCGGTGTATAACTAATCAGTAACACTTACAATAAGGTTCTATTTATTACATAAATTAGCCTACATAAAAAGTACAGTTTGCTTACTCAAGCTTAAGCTTTAAAATAAATAAAACCACTTGTTTTTTTTGTTTTTTTTTAAAAGCATTATGACAATTTTTTTTTTTTTTTTTTTAGTCCCAGATTATACCTAGTGGTGCATTCCATGTTTAGTCCTGGTTTGGAAAAGTCTTCCAGGTTTTGCCCTTGTCTGGAACTGTCTAAATTCTAGTGTAGTCATCAACCTGGCACTTTATAAATGCATTGTTTCAAGGACTAGGCTAGTTGCAATCCAGATCTTCAAAACCTGATTAATTTAATCGTTCTTTTTGGTCTGTTTAACAAATGTGATGTCTCACATCTGCTCTAGAAGCTACTTGGGTGCTTACAGAGGCTCACTCTCAGTTAGTACTTTTTTACAGGACAAAGAATTATAATAACTTTAATAGCTAAATAAGGAGCCAGGTGCCAACTCCTGTGGCTCCCAAGATGATTTTTTTTTTTTTTTTTTTTACAAAAGTTACAATTTTATTTAAAAAAAACTACTTATAATATGGACAATGCTACTTTTCTATATAAGTTTGGGAGGCTCAGCCTTCACCTAAACGGAAAAATTGCCTTGCGATCAAGCAAAACTTGCGGACCCCCGCTATAAACATTCGCCACCCCAGAAATTATACCTGACCCTGCTTGCCCACCCCATGATTTTTTTTCTAGATCCGCCCCTGCTGACACTATATGTACATTCTGGGAGTGAGATCCCTCTATGGGCGGGTTGAAAACATGCGGAACAGCGCCTTCTACTGGATAAATGATGAGCTAGTGTTTGTAGTCTTACCGAGTCTTACCCTTATTCAAAGAAATTTGACTTCCTGCTTTTTATGACGCAAAAAGCAGGAAGTGGAACACTTAAATCCTTATTTCTCCCCATCTCAGGGGAAAATAAGGGAATAAACCATGACCATTCGAAAATGTGACTGGGTTTCTAAAGATACAAAGTCTAATGCAAATGGGTGAAGTGTTCCTTTAAATCGTTTGCAAAGATGTACTGAGACATACTTAGACATTTTGCAATTTGATGAAATGAATGAGAAATTAAATTCTGTTGTGAACAATTGCCAAGTGGTTTGGAGGTTTGTCCATGTTGTTTTGAGAATGTAATTTCTGTTTCAAGAAATGAGCCAAACCAATGGAGAAAAACTGTAATAGACATACATCACAAACCAAGGGTCTTGTGGGTTTCCATTCCAACCATAGTAACCATAGTTACTACAGTTATTGTTGCTACTGTAAAACCAAGATACATTTGTATGGAATCTACTTACATGGTGTAAGAAGTTGATTATTGAATTAACTTTTTGTCATTTTTTAAGTAACAGTGAGTGGACAAATCTGATACAGGTACATTAAATTTACAAATATTATTTTGTTAAGGGTTAAACATTTATTGCAATTTTAATCTGTTATCAGGTGTTTAACAAAAAAAAATGTCAGCTATAAAAACTGAAAAGAATGTTTGTACTGTATTAAATATCCCATTATTGTTTAGTATTCAAACTTTTTACACATTTTTATAAATTATTTTATTTTGTATTATCTGTATCAATTGTTTGAGAGAGACAACCGTGTTGGTGACTGAATATGAAATGTGTGGACAATGCTCATATCAAATGTGTTTAGTTAGAACAGCATCCTGTTGCAGATACACACACGTGAAGTGCTGCTGCCCTCTGTCTTCACAAAAGTACCTCTGTTTTGCGATGTGTCTGTGATGTGCTGCACTTCATGAGGGAAGATTAGGTTACTGTTCAGGACATACAGGAATTAATCAGAAACAAAGATCTCCAACTCCTCAGAATCTATAAGGATTAGAAAAGAACCAAGTAAAAGTGCTTACAGGTACAAGTGTGAGATAAAAAAAGCACATAAATAAAGCATTTAACATAAAATAGTGCACAACAAATGGATCAAAACAGCATAAGAGCAAGCTTTCCATGTTAGTAGTAGTACAATGATAACTTTATCTTAGTTATCACTTGATATTAGCAACCACCAGTGTTGGGGAAAGTTACTTTTAAAAGTAATGCATTACAATATTGCGTTACTCCCTTAAAAAGTAACTAATCGCATTACTTAGTTACTTTTTTAGAAAAGTAATGCGTTACTTTTCCCCCACCTGTGCTGGACTTGTTTTTTTATAACACAAAAGTTCTATTTTTAGGCAAATGTAAAGACCCTTTCACACCAAAAGTGAAATAATAATCCTCAGGCTGAAGGAAATGTGTACAGTAGAGGAAAGCACACCAGCAAACCTTTCTATCTATCTAAAGTCATTTCTGCTTATTAAACTGAATCATCGAAGGTCAGAAGCAAGTACATTGGTCAATAAAATGAGATTAAATGCATAAAAATGTATGTTTTATTTAACATATTAAGTTATTGGAGGTTTCCATAGTATTCTGATTCTGCATTTCACTGATTTTATAAATTTTGAGGAATATTGAATATTTTTTTCCTCTGCACTTTGATTTGTCTCAACATGAGGACAGGAGAGCTGTCAGTCAATAAATGGGAAAACAAAGTAACTTGCGTTACTTATTTGAAAAAGTAACTCAGATATTTTGTTGTAAATTTTAAAAGTAATGCGTTACTTTACTAGTTACTTGAAAAAGTAATCTGATTACGTAACTCAAGTTACTTGTAATGCATTTCCCCCCAACACTGGCAACCACTGTCTTTGAGTGTAAATCAATTTAAGAAACATTTACTAAATTATCATTTTGATAATTTAGCCAATGTTACACTTCAAATATATGCATTTTAATTTATAGACAGACAGACAGATCGTATTGACAGACAGACAGACATATCGTATTGACAGACAAACAGACAAATAAATAGATATAGACAGACAGAGATGATAGACAGACATATAGACAGTATTGACAGATAGTATTGACAGACAGACAGACAGACAGTATTGACAGACAGACAGACAGACAGACAGACAGACAGACAGACAGACAGACAAATAGATATATAGATACAGTAGATAGATAGATAGATATTGTCAGACAGACAGACAGACAGACGCATACAGATAAATAGATAGATAGACAGACAGAGAGATGACAGATAGATAGATAGATAGACAGACAGACAGATAGTATTGACAGAAAGACAGACAGACAGTATTGACAGACAGACAGACAGACAGATAGACAGATAGATAGATAGATAGATAGATAGATAGATAGATAGATAGATAGATAGATAGATAGATAGATAGATAGATAGATAGATAGATAGATAGATAGATAGATAGATAGATAGATAGATAGATAGATAGATATCTGTTCATTATCTCCTACGTCCTGTGGCCAGCAGGGGGCAACAGATTTCATTAGCATGAAGGAGTGGGGTAGGTCAGTGGTATGAGTGAACGCTGTAGTGTTCAGGAGGTGCAGATTACTTCTGAAATCTGACCATGAGGACTCTACGAAACATACCATCAGAAGTGCACGCTTATTTCGTGCTTTTCAACCGCGTGGAAATAGCCAGACCGTTGGAGATAAACTAATTGGATTATGATGACAACAAACCGAGAGCCAACAGAGACATTAGACAAAGGAGAGCACCATTTCCACAAAAACACTCCATAACGGAGAAAACAAAGCACAACAACTGTTTTGACACTTACATTGCTGTCTGGTTGTCGCCATTTAAACAGGACATACCGAACTGAAACCTGTCCTCCGTGGATCAGTTGGGAAAGAAAGCTGGAGTGGTCGAAATTCACTGATTTACTTCTGTGCAAATGGGGTGAGTTCCTTCACCTAACAGTTTTTATTACAGATTTCAGAAAAGCGACTACGATTTGTCTTGAACAGCGTAGGTTACATCTTTTTAAAAAGTAGAGTTAACACTTACCAATGTGTGACAGTTGTACATTCCGTGTAACTTTAGTTTGGATCATATTTTTTGGACGGCGTAAGTTTGGAAAAGGGGCGATCGAGCGCGAGCTCACATTACGACTGTTTCAAAATCTACTGCGCTGTCTAACTACACATAATTTTAGGCATCATAAGAAGCGTTCCGAGTTTGCTGAAAAAATGCCTGAAGTCATGCCCAGAATGATGATGCACGTGCCAGCTATCCCGCAAAATGCTGTTTACTAGTTAGGCAGCTCACTGGATTTTGAGACGCAGCCTTTCAGCTCTGTTTTATGGTAAAATGTCCTATATTTTACCTTCAGAATGCCTTTTTTAAATAGTGTTTATTGTTTCATTACTGTGTATAATTATGCCCGCACAGACAAGTCTGACTAAATTTATGCATGTAACATTGTAAATGTCGTCATCTCCAGATTTTACAGTTTTCATTATGAGCTTTGCACTCGTTCAAATTAAACCGTGGAACGCCAGAAGCATCTTACCCTTTTCAATCTTTTTGCATGACAGAAAAGAATAACCTTGAAAGCCTGAAACCAGATTTTGTGGCACTATTTATGACACACACACACACACACACACACACACACACACACACACACACACACACACACACACACACACACACACATTTTTTCAACACATGGTTTGTATAAAAGAAGGTTCGGAAATTGTTGATGATCCAATTTTATGTGAATTGCTTTATGTCGACATGAAATGGGAATTCTTATCAGAGCCAAATTAATCAAAATAATCTTATTGTGAACAATTAGTTCATGTATATGTTCAGTGTCCCCCCCCCCCCCACAAATGGATCTTTAAGTGAGACACGACAGTTTTCTTTTGATGGATGCCGGATTGATTTGTAATTATTGCTTAAAAAATATTTCACATAAATTAAAGAAAAACATTTTTTGGTAATTCTTTCTACAATAACTTAGCTTAGGGGAGAGTCGGGGGTAAGATGAGCCAGTACACCTAATATGTTTCGACATTGCAGAAAAACTACCAAAAAAAAACAATGAGCCAAATAATGAGAAAGAACCAAATCTCTTACCACAGCTATGCAGACGACACACAGATCTACTTAGCCCTATCGCCAAAACGATTACAGCCCCATTGACTCCCTGTTCCAATGCATTGATGAAGTCAACAGTTGGATGTGCCAAAACTTTCTTCAGTTAAACAAAGACAAAACTGAAGTCATTGCGTTTGGAAACAAAGATGAAGTTCTCAAGGTGAATGCATACCTTCACTTTAGAGGTCAAACAACTAAAAATCAAGTCAGGAATCTTGGTGTGTCTCTAGAGTCAGACCTTAGCTTTAGTAGTCATGTCAAAGCAATAACTAAATCGGCATACTATCATCTAAAAAATATTGCAAGAATTAGAGGCTTTGTTTCCAGTCAGGACTTAGAAAAACTTGTGCATGCTTTCATCACCAGCAGGGTGGATTATTGTAATGGACTCCTCACTGGCCTTCCCAAAAAGACCATAAGACAGTTGCAGCTCGTACAGAACGCTGCCGCCAGGATCCTGAGCAGAACCAGAAAATATGAACATATCACACCAGTCCTCAGGTCTTTACACTGGCTTCCAGTCACATTTAGGATTGATTTTAAAGTATTATTACTGGTATATAAATCATTTAATGGCCTAGGACCTCAATACATTGCAGATATGCTCACTGAATATAAACCCAACAGATCACTCAGATCATTAGGATCACATCAACTAGAAATACCAAGGGTTCACTCAAAGCAAGCAGAGTCCGCTTTTAGCTATTATGCCAGCCGCAGCTGGAACCAGCTTCCAGAAGAGATCAGGTGTGCTCCTACTGTAGCCACATTCAAATCCAGACTCAAAACACTTCTGTTTAACATTGCATTTACTGAATGAGCACTATGCCACTGTTCGTCCGACTGTTTGCACTGTATTTTTTTTATTTTTATTTTTTACTCTAAACTGTTTTTAATTATTCTTATTTCTTTTGATTATTTTAATTTCTTCTATGTAAAGCACTTTGAATTACCATTGTGTATGAAATGTGCTATATAAATAAACTTGCCTTGCCTTTCCTTGCCTTACCATGCCAGGGACCTATGCTAAACTTAGTTTCAGTGAAATTTATAATATGCGACGGGGAAAAACGTATTTTTCTATGAATATTGAAGCCTTATTAAATCACGCAGTGAAACTGCACAAGCCTATAGCAGTGCAGCGGATCTAGAGTTAAATACTAACAGACCCTTGCTCCTCAGCCATTTGGAATGCCTGTGATTCAGGATCAAATTAGCCAAGAGCTCACTGTCTTCCAGCCAGCAAATTGCCTTTCTGAGAGCGGTTCTCAAATTCGGCCCAGATGCAGGCCAGGTTCACCCTAGAGCGCGTTC
This sequence comes from Phoxinus dragarum, assembly GCA_033366665.1. Lineage (NCBI taxonomy): Eukaryota > Metazoa > Chordata > Actinopteri > Cypriniformes > Leuciscidae > Phoxinus > Phoxinus dragarum. Next base: position 50,908 of record JARPMJ010006592.1, read on the forward strand.
TGACGATTCAGCAGCTCACAGCGTTGTTCAGAGTAGGCAGCCTTCTTCTCAAAGGACAGACGAATATTGCATTGCTCCCTCAGGTCATCAAACGGATCAGGGAGGACAGTCCTTCTGTTGGCCCCTCTCTGGCGGAACCAGCCATAGCTCCCCGAGTTGATGCAACTGCTAGCAGCAGCTCC
>JARPMJ010006593.1:0-51088 GCA_033366665.1 Phoxinus dragarum
AATTTGAGGTTTTCATAAGCTGTAAGCCATAATCCATAATCATCAAAATTATAACAAATAAAGGCTTGAAATATCTCACTTTGCATGTTATGAGTCTATATAAATATAGTCCACCTTTTAAGTTCGATTACTGAAATTAAATGAACTTTTGCACGATATTCAAATTTGTAGAGAAGACCAGAAGGCTTCAGCAAGATGATTTATGAAAAATGTGATATTTAACATGGCATTCATCAAGTCTAAAGCCCAAAGTATCCTTCACTTGTCCGCATTTATTTGATGACACATCAATCTTAGGTTAATCGCATCCCATATCACCACTGCACGTTTATCACACATCACATTTTCCTTCCATATTGTGTGTTCCTTTAGTCAGTAAATCTATTTTAAAATCAAAGCACCATTTATATGCGGCTTTGGTTCCTATATGAAGCACAAAACATTTGACCTCATTTAATATACAGCCATATCTGTCCTCTGAGGCTTGTTAGGTGTCCTATATAGCAACTCATGCGGAAACCTCTCTGATGCTCTGCTTGAGGAATAAAATTGGTCTTTATTTGTTTTGCAATCCAGAAAAATCACATTTTTAAAAACTAATACCACCAAACAGAGATAAAAATAAATAAATAAAAAGCGTGTCAATGCCACATTTGTTAGCAACTAACTTTTTGCCACACCTGGCAATGGCCGGTGACTTAAAGGATTAGTTCACTTTCAAAAAATAATTTCCTTATAATTTACTCACCCCCATGTCATCCAAGTCGAAAAGAAATTAAGTTTTTTGAGGAAAACATTCCAGGATTTTTCTCCATACAGGGAACTACACTAACCTTTTCCACTGGTGGCACTTGCGCTACTAACTTTTTCAGTTACTGGCGCAAAACATGATTTGGTCGCACAAATTATTTATAGTAAGCCGCTCTGGATAATAATGAACAATAATGAAACTGTATTGCATACAGGTGTGCTTTTTATTTTACTTGCCATCTTTTAAACCACATGCCGCCTTGTTTTCTTTAACATTGGTTGGGATAGATTTACTGCAATAGAAAATACAGTACACAATAATGTGCGAAATTAATTTCTTTTGGATTTCAACATGCTATGGTTGGCACAGATGGGCAGACTCCTAAACTCTTAAAATAAATATAATCAATAAAATAATATAATAATAGATTTTCAGCAGCTATTGACTATTCGGTATTAAGGGGTCATGACATGAGAAACCAAATTTGCCTTGATCTTTTGGTATATAAGAGGTCTTTGTACCATTAAAACGTCCTGCAAGTTTCATAGCTTAAGACGTCCTCCCCGTTATAAACGAATCATTTATTTAATCAAGCTCTAAATACAGCTCGTTCTGGATCCATGGTAAGAAGTGACGTCACGGTACAAAGTGACGTACCAGCGTTTGCATACGACCGCCTCCAGAACAAGACAACTACACTTTAAGCGCAAGGCAACTACGCTCATTTCGTATCGTTGTCGCGCCCACGCGCGTCGCGCTCCTCACAAGTTTCGGTTTGCTTGACGCCGAAATGCAGAGGGGAGTGCTGCTGCGTCACGGGATATGTACCTGTCTATACATTTCGCCTGCTTCATACTGTCATTGTGAAGCTTCAATTTACATGAAGCTGCGTTTACGTGGACACTTATAATCGTATTGACGGCTCAATCGGACTAAAAAAATCTTCATGTAAACGCCTTAATCGATCGGATTGAGCTCGATCCGAATGCAATTTCGATCGGATTGAAAGGGGTTTGTTTATTCCTTTTGTAATGCGATCGAGAGAACATGTCAACACTTGATCGGATTGAAAACCGAAACTGAAAGGACTGCGCATGTACAATGACGTATGACGCGCGGAACGAGCTGTTCTTCCTGTTGAATAAAGTGTCATATTTAAAATGAGTGTCCCGTCATTCTAAAATTCTCATTTCACTCAGCGCCTGTGAAGTGAAGCAGGACAACGTCCCACTAATTGTTTTGGATTCTCATCCACAGACGACTGGTTTTGGCCGCGGGGAGGGGCATTTTTACTGCGTGATAAATATAAGCAGCACGGCAAACCGGTTCAATGCTCATGGTCTCCAAATCATGACCAGAGACGGATTAATATTACGTCTGCTGTTTAAAACAAATAAAGAACCAATAGAGGAGAATAGTTATGCGCGAACAGCGGGAAATGTGTGACATATAAACGCGCACATCAACCCGATTACTTTATAAGTCGCGGGGCTGAAGCCAACTTTGTGTTGAATGCTCAGAGCACGTTATAAAACGTATTCCTAAAACACAAATTTCTGTTTTAATAAATGCTCATAGTAAATCATAGCATATTGCCTAAAACATAAGGTAGGTACAAAAATAATCAGTGATACATTTGCGACCCATTAAAAATTAGGGTCGCAATGGCATTTTAAAGGGTCGCATATGCGACCATTTTGGTCGCAGTGTAGTTCCCTGCCATATAATGGACTTCAATGGCAACCAACGGTTTGAAGGTTCAAATGTCCGTCTTGTCCTATCTCTGAGATGCGCCACGCATTACGTCATCACGTTGGAAAGGTCATGCGTGACATCATTGAACATCCAGGATATACACACGTAAGGACCATTTTAAACAATAAACTGACATAAATACATGTGTCATTCAACAATAACTTTGAACGGTCCTCCTACTCCAAACTTGTAAACCTCCGACTACGTCACGCGTGACCTTTCCAACGTGATGACGTAATGCGTGGCGCATCTCAGAGATGGTTCAAGACGTGCATTTGTGGTTAAAAAGTATTATTTTTATTTATTTTTAGAAAATGACAGATGGTTTCGCTAGATGAGACTCTTATTTCTCGGCTGGATCGTGTCGAGACTTTGAAGCTGCACTGAGACGGACATTTGAACCTTCAAACCGTTGGTTGTCATTGAAGTCCATTATATGGAGAAAAGTCCTGTAATGTTTTCCTCAAAAACCTTAAATTTCTTTTCAACTGAAGAAAGAAAGACATGGACATCTTGGATGACATGGGGGTGAGTAAATTATCAGGACATTTTTATTTGAAAGTGAACTAATCCATTAAGAAAATGTACCGGCCATGAAACACAGGCAGTAATGACAACAACATTTTTGAGACCGGTGAAAATTCACAATTTTCAGGTACATAAATTTAATAAAGTAATCAAATGTAAAATAACACAACATAGTTTTCACTATGTAAATTAAACATAGATTATTCCTTATTAAAGTTACAAAACGTATTCAGTCAACAAAAAGCAGTGACTGATTTTTCTTTGTCTTTTGTTGCCTGATTAACATTAAAGGAGAACTCCAGCGCAAAATTAACCTTTGGTCTAATTACACATTCTTACCTAGTCAACCGTTATCTGAGATTTGTTTTCATGATTATCGAATGTAAATAGTTTTATCTCTAAAAACAGTTTAGCCTATAACGCTAGTATAACGCTAGTATATGGGGCATAGAGTAATGACAAATAAAAAATCGCTTGTTAATACCACTAAAAAGGCTCAAAATAGCCCCACACTAACACGGTAGCATAATGAGGGTCCCTACCTTCAAACCGAAGCATTGAGAACTTTGACAGTGTCCAGACAGTTTAATAAGAAGATATTTTACACATACAGTCAACTTCTCGTATACAGGCAGAAGGCATCTTTGAAAAACAGACTTTATCAGTCAATCAACGAAACGCCGATCCAAGTGCGCTGAACTGTGTAGAATCTCATGTGGTCCAGCGCATTTAGATCGGCGTTTCGTTGATTGACTGATAAAGTCTGTTTTTCAAAGATGCCTTCTGCCTGTATACGAGAAGTTGACTGTATGTGTAAAATATCTTCTTATTAAACTGTCTGGACACTGTCAAAGTTCTCAATGCTTCGGTTTGCATGTAGGGACCCTCATTATGCTACCGTGTTAGTGTGGGGCTATTTTGAGCCTTGTTAGTGGTATTAACAAGCGATTTTTATTTGTCATTACTCTATGCCCCATATACTAGCGTTATACTAGCGTTATAGGCTAAACTGTTTTTAGAGATAAAACTATTTACATTCGATAATCATGAAAACAAATCTCAGATAACGGTTGACTAGGTAACAATGTGTAATTAGACCAAAGGTTCATTTTGCGCTGGAGTTCTCCTTTAAGGACACAGACGGCAGCAGGAATAATAATAATAATTCATTACATTTATATAGCGCTTTTCTCGACACTCAAAGCGCTATACACAGAAGGGGGGAATCTCCTCCGCAGTTGCCCAGGGGCCCAAGACATCTAAGGGGCCCTGGGCACCGTCAAATATTATGTTAGATTAGGGGTGTGCGATATCACGATTTTTGATCGTGGACGATTAAAATGTCTCCACGATCTGCTTTTGAAGAAATATCGTAGGATCGTGCATTCTATCAGTTTGCAGTTCTGGCGCCTCCGTCTCAACATACTGTACAGCGCGACGTATATCCACATGAAATGCAGAGGAACGGGACACTGTAGTTTATAAAATGTAGTTTATAAAATGTAATTATTTGCATGTGCTTTAAAGCCTTGCCGGTTAAACATGTCATTCGCTGCTGATGCGCTGTTCTAACGGGCGCTTTTCTGAGCGCAATACACCCGACGCGCACATGCACTAAAGCCTGTCTAACAGCGCCTGTTACTGGACTAAGTTATCTTTCGAGTCTTATGGCTCTAATACTGTCAAATACACACAAGGTTTACATAAACAAAGTTGGTTATGTCTACTCTAAAGTGAAAGAACAGTAGAAAAAAAATAAGAAAAAAATCTGTTTGTCAAATGCGTGTATATTAGACTCGTCGTGGGCAGATCTTAAAGTGACAGTAGCCCTAATAGTAAACATGCTGCCGCTTGTCTTTAAAGGGATAGTTACCCAAAAATAAAAATTATGTCATTATTTACTCACTCACTCTAATGTTGTTCCATACATGTATTAATTTCTTAATTTCTTAATTGGGGGGGGGGTCTACAAGTCATTGTGCCCAGGGCCTCTGAACTCTTAATCCGGCCCTGCCTCAACCACCACCAATGCGCAGCTCCACCTGGATGATGCGACGGCAGCCATATTGCGCCAGAACGCCCACCACACACCAGCTTACTGGTGGAGAGGAGACAGAGTGACGAAGCCAGTCAGTGTATGGGGATGATTAGGAGGCCATGATGGACAGAGGCCACTGGGCAAATTTGGCCAGGACGCCGGGGTTACACCCCTACTCTTTTTCGAAGGACATCTTGGGATTTTTAATGACCACGGAGAGTCAGGACCTCGGTTTAACGTCTCATCCGAAGGACGGCGCTCTTTGTCAGTATAGTGTCCCCGTCACTACACTGGGGCGCTAGGACCCGCACAGACCACAGGGTGAGCGCTAGGGCTGTCAATCTTCCTCTATAATACTATTCGAATTCCATTCCTCATTTTATTTAATATTCGAATAATATTCGAATATTAAATGCTCAAATTCATCCTATTATTAATATTTGCGACATTACACAGGCTTATGGATCGTCAATGCCACTATAGCATTTGGTTGTTGTTACACGTTCTGTCCACTAGAGGGACAGCTAACATTACAATAAACATTTAGAAACGGCTGATCGCGTTTTTTTATTAACAATAAAACAGCGGAACAAAATGAATGACTTTAATTTGGCAACTTGAATGGACATTTTTCCACTGATAAGTTGTCTGATGTTGTGTCAGAGTTTCACAACTCTGTCAGTGATTGTTGCGCGGCTAGGACAGCAGACAGCTGGTAAGCCCCGTGATGAAGAGAAGAAAATAAGTCATTCTTGCCTGTTTTAGCAGCGGTTCCTTGGACAGATCGCCTATAGCTTGTCATGCTGTAGCGTTGTCAGATGTTCCCTAATGGTGTGTTCACACCGGACGCGAATAGCGCGTCAGGCGCGAATGGACACAAAAGTGGTCAAGTGTATAACTAGACGCGGCAGGCGCGAATTTGACGCGCTATTCGCGTCCGGTGTGAACGCACAGTAAGGTTGCAAGTTGAGGAGTGATATTTCATTCAGACTTTATTTGTGATTTAATTTTCCCATTTATGATTTGAAATCCAAACATCTTCCACACATCGCTTCTCAAATTGTCAGGAGTGGTGATCTCCGTTTCCATGGAGACATTGCTCGCCGCCATTATTGACAGTATTGTTATGACGATGCAGCGTGGATAACGCGCACAATTGTGTTACGATTCAATTTTTTAATTGTTTATCAGACGAAACAAAAGCATTTCATTTTCACATGCCTGTGTAAGCCAAGTTGGCGAGAAAGGCAAGATATCATATAATAAAAAAATAATAATAAAAAAAAAGCAATATTCGAATAGTAACTTCAGCATTCGAATCAGTATTGATTTTTTTAATATTCGAATTATATTCGAATTTCGGAATTCGTTCCAACAGCCCTAGTGAGCGCCCCCTGCTGGCCTCACTAACACCTCTTCCAGCAGCAACCTGGTTTTCTCAGGAGGTCTCCCATCCAGGTACTAACCAGGCTCAGCCCCGCTTAGCTTCAGTGGGAAACCAGTCTTGGGCTACAGGGAGATATGGCTGCTGCAAAAGAAGGAATATTAGGCTTCTGTCCCTTTAAGAGTGAATGCACGGATCCAATATAATGATAGGCTACACATGCGTTTTCTTTCTCAACTGTTTGCATAACTGACTGTTTACAAGCTTACTCACTAATATGGGCATTTTCAAGCACAAGAAGACGTGAAAGAGCGTTCAAGTATTTGCGTGATGTTTGCGCACAGAAAACTACACACACAGCGAGTAACGAATCAAGTTCTCTTTTGCGTCTTCTTGCGCTTGAATCTTTCAATTGACCGTTCGCAAAGACCCGCCCCCCTTAGTTACTGTCGCTATGTCTGACAAGCTACGCCGCTCTCACACACACACACACCATGTTCTCACGCAGTGAAAAACACATCGCGGTGCAGAGACACTGACAACACACCGACAGACAGGACAGACCAGGTTACTTTTGATATTAAACAAAGTCTCACCTTTCAAATTTGGTCATTTTTTAAAAGAAATTTAAACATTAAATACCGTTTTGTGGCTGTTTAATGTGTGTGTCAGATCGCTGTGTCGCATCAGTTAAAGCTGCTCGTGAACCGATCATCTCTTCCTTCTAGTTCATTTATAGCATCAAATAAACATGAATGAACATCAGAAGGAATGTTGTTTTAACCACGGAAAGGCGTCAGTACACTCCGCTTCTCAAGTTCAAATCCTCCCATGTTAATCTACTAACTCTCCTGACTGCTTTGTCGGACAAAATGGCGGATGGCGAAGTATAATTGGTCAGATCACCTGTCAATCAAGCTCCCTGCGAAGGGTCAGTTGGCAAGGCTTAAACTTCCATGACGATGCAGCTCTGTCCAGAGCATCGTTCATGTTTGTTCACGTTCATGTTCTCATAACATTGCATTGCTAGAATTCCTAAAAATATGACAGGCCAGCTGGTGATTGACAACGCCAACACCGATTTTTACTCACATTTGGCGCTTGGCGAGGGTTAATATTATAGGCCCGGCTTGCAAGCATGTATATTATATGTATAGGTCATCCAACACCATTCCAATTTATAGGTACCACTGGTTTAGGAAGATCAATTATCATAAAATGTTTTGTTACTGGTTAAGCACCAATAATCAGAACCGTTAAAGATTTACGAGCAAGCTAAACACATGGTTTAAACTCCAGGCTTCTGGTAAAACTGTATGGTTTTACAAGAAGTTGAATCAAAGCAGCAAATATATTGTGTTCTACTATATTTAACAACAGCTTTCACCAATATCTGCAGAAGAAAATCATTGACACGACCAGGGCAGTGATACACAAAAATTCAGTATGTGACTCACTTAAGGAGAAACGCAGTGATGCCAACTCTGCAGCTTTCCCTGACGTGGCCACATGCAAAGCTAATCAAATTTCAGTGGAAGGACAATTCTCCGGTCAAAGGAGGAAAATAAAGCGAAAGGAGAAGTTTGTGATCCAGTCACTTTGTGGATCAGCATGCGAGGTTAGTGGTTGGTTTCATTCAGAGCATCTTTTAGGGAATTTTTTTATATTTTCTTGCCCTGCTGTTTGCGATTTACTGTTTACTGTGTCTTCCATAAATGCAAATACATTTAAAATAGTAATTTCAATCTCTGAATAGCTTTAGCACGTTAATGTATATTTTTATGTACAATGTTAATATTTGGTCTTGGCAGACTAGAGGCCCTATCTTAACGATCTGAAACGCAAGAATCAAACGCGAAACACAAGTAACTTTGTGGCTGGATCGCGGGCGCTGTTGCTATTATACCGGCGGGATAAACGACTCTTGCGCCCGACGCAAATCTAAAATGTGTTGGTCTGAAGTCGCTACATTATTCATGGGTGTGGTTTGGGCGTAACGTGAAATAAACCAATCAGAGCGTCATCTCACATTCCCTTTAAGAGCCGGCGCGCTTGTTCCACGGCGGATTGCTATTATAACGGCGGGTTTGCCGGCGCACGCAACTTACACGGCGGTTACGGTGATTTCGCAGTCTTCAGAATTTAGTTTCCTGGTTCTTGACGGACAACCCACTTTGTCAGATGTCCTTATACCGATGTGTCTCGCCACTATTGATCAAACAGGTTTGGTCCGTCATTACTACAATTAGCCTGAATAATTTGGGTAAATGTGTAATCTAGATTTATGCCTATTTTTACACATCTTCATGGACACCACAATGATTTCCCTCGTGTGGTAAGATAGATGAGAGTGTGTGTGCGTTGTGCACACGCTCCATAATGGCCAAGCATGTGCCCTTAAAATAGCATCTGAATAACGCGCCACTGTCTTTAGACCGGGTTTTGCCTGGTCTGTGGCGAAATTGTTTTCTGAAACGGCAAAATAGCGCCAGGGAACGTTTGCGCCGGAACACGCTCCTCTTTTCGCTGAACAGTCTAGACAGGTGGAGCTGGAGGCTCCCAGAAGAACTGCGATTCCACCATATAATTAGCTTACAGCGGACAATGAACTAGACTGAACTAAACTATTTAAATGTTGAGCAAGTAAGCCAATCAGCTGAGGCCAATCAGCTAAGCCACATAATTATAACATCCTAGAACCTCCCCTGCTAATAGAACTAAAAATAGTTACTCAACATCATTACTGTATTTAACATAGCTAGAAAACTATTTGAAGTATTTTCATTGACATAAGGTAATCTTTAATGATAAACTTTCTGATATCTCTCTGAACTATCACAAAATTTGCGATGTTGCACAGATCAATGCAGGGAAAAACACAGGACTGCCCGTTTAACATTTAACATCTAGTTTAACAAGTGACATAAAATGCCCCTTTCGTCACTTAAAGGAGGTACTTCCTAATGCAATAACGAAAAGTTAATGTTGTGTGTGAACCTCATGGAGGATGAGCTACCGTTTACTGGCTGTTTTTTTGTCAAGAAACAGCAAAATCATAATAGAACACAATGCGGATGAGTAAACGATGACAGATATAAAACATGAAACACAAAAAGATAAGCATGCACTGATGCTAATTAATTAGGCTACTCTCAACACAGAGATTATGACCATCTCTCTCCTGAGATTACGCACAGCGAGCAGACACAAACACAATAGAGTGGAGACAGAATGACGTAGAGCAAACTATTCTGGTCAGTGTCAGACGGTCCCTTAAATCCTTCAAATCCAGGAGACAATGCTAGTTAAGGATAAAGACTTCTGGAGGGCCTAATCCAGAGAGATACTGACTCTAGAGTCAAATACAGAATCTTTACGTTTGTCCCAGCTTGCATTTCCAAAAACACTAGCAATTAATTGTGCCGTTTTCATTGCCACAGCTAGGTCTGCACATATCGCGACTGAAAATATGCTAAATGCTTAAATACGTCAACAAATAATTTGTAGTGGAAAATCACTCACACACACAAATAGAAAAATATTCTGTTGATTTTCATTTTTCTTTTAATTGAAATGGATCATCGTAAAAGAAGAAATGTAGGGTGGGACATGTTTCTATGCATTGACTGTTGATCTCAGAAGTGGAGGCAGATGATGAACACAAACATGCATTTTAAGCAGGTAAAATGATCTGCATACGTTGTTTTAACCAGAAAAAAAAAAATTCATGCACGGATGAACTGTTCACAATAACGTCCATAACATGCCTTTAGAAAAGAGTGAATTTCATGCCGACTAATTTCAGTTTTAAAACTTTTTTTTTACTGATTAATCATCTCTAATAATTCTGAAGTTAGTCTATTTGTTTACCAAGGAGACAACACTGTCAATGAGAAACATGCTTGAGATGAAATATGAGACAATGAGACATGTGATGTGTGAAGAAAAACACAATAAATATCACATGAGCCGGCCGTTTAAAAGAAACACTGGACCTGACATTTGTCTCGATCTGAGTTTTATAACTTCTAAATATCCAGACACTTTCTGTCCGTTACATTCGGCCTATAGTATATTATATACAACACAAAACTATTGCAGAGGGAAACACGAGAGAGCAGAGCATACGGAAATGTAATATAGGCTATGTACACATATGAAATATACATATATTAAATATATCCACATATATAAAATATATATGCCTATATACAAAACCTATTAGAAAATAAAACAATTGACATATAAAACCAGCCCATATATTTTATGTATGTATAATAGTGTTTTTTTTATATACATGTCACATATATAATTATCAGTTTTCAAATAGAATTTGTGTAGTATTTGTTTTGTTTTTAAGAGCTGGTCAAGAAGAGGTAAAATAATAATAAATAATACATTTTATTTATAAAAGATTCGAAAGTGAGATGAAATGTGGATATGTAGACTTGATCTGTAGACTTGAAATAAATAGTTAAATAGTAAATAGTTTGGCATATATAAATGAAACATATCGGTGACATATATGGTCAAAACATACAGTATTATATAAATAATAATCATATACATCATATTAATATATGTCAATATATACTAATTTAATATGCCAAATTTATATATGTTAAAAACCTATATCAACATATATGTAGAGATGTGATAGCAAATTTATATTGTCATATATAGCATATATGATGGCGTCACTAGCGATATAGGGACATGTCATATATTACATTTCCGTATGGGCTACTTCAGACATACACTAAAGTACACATACTACTATCTGTAATTTGCTCTTTGACCAACACAGATCCACACCCTAAACTGCAGAACTAGAAAGACACATAAACAACGTGGTCCACCTTTGTAACAGACTCACATGCATACACGCGCGTATCATTGAGGAGTTTATGGAGGCCAGTAAACCTGATCTAACTTTCCAGGGCTGAAATCTGATCCCCTCGCGTTTCTTCTGACTGCTAGACTCCAGATTAGATTAATTGTAAGTTGCAGCCAAGCGAATGCCACGGCCCGCCTGCTGAAAAGTCCAACCGTTACATCATTCATAGCCTGTGGAATCGGACTCCTTCACAAAACCCACAACGGCATGACCCACTTCTTCGTGACAATACAGTGGGATTGTGTGCCGGCATATTCCCTTCCTCCCAGCCCTGATACAGGAAACTTGCACAGATGTGTATTTCTAATGTTATCTATCATATTCAAATGATCCTCTCCAACTCAATTCAATAATCAAAACATGACAAAAACAAAAGCTGCATTATAATTAGTCATTCTTAAAAAATACTACAATTATTTCCAACCAATACACCCAAGAAACGTGAGTTATGTAATCAGATTACTTTTCTCAAGCCACTGGTAAAGTAATGCATTACTTTTAAATGCACAACTAAATATCGGAGTTACTTTTACAAATAAGTAACGCAACAAGCTACTTTGTTTTCCCATGCATTGACTGACAGCTCTCCGGTCCTCATGTTGAGAGGAACAAACGCAGAGGAGTTGTGTGTGAACATGATGATTATTATTATAGTTAATCTAGACTAAAGTGAGCATGCATTTACTCATCTCACTTGCACAAAAACAGATTCAGTTTCCTCAAAATTAATATAAACAGTGAAATGCAAAGTCAGAATATTATGCAAACCTGCAGAATTAGCCAAGTATGTGTTAACACAAATATACTTTATGCATTTAATCTCACGTTTTTAACCAATGTCTTTCCGAATATCCAATTCAACCACACTAATAAACACAAATGACTAGTTAAACATCACATTCTTTCATTTTTTTGGTTGTGTCTTGTGTCCTATTCTTCATACATCCAGAATAGCAGCACAGCTGACAGGTGTGTGTTTGTGATTTACTGTACAGGTGTGCATTTGCATTTCCTTAAACCTGGGGCTTAGGCCTATTCACTTCAACTTTGGAATGAAAGGGACTTTATATTTGCCAAAAATAACTTTTTTGTTATTAAAAAGTAATGCAAAAGTTACGTAACAAATTACTTTCCATAAAAATAATGCAATTAGTTACTTTTTAGGGAGTAACGCAATAATGTAACGCACTACTTTTTAAAGTAACATTGGCCAACACTGCTCAAGACAAAGATAACTTTGACAGCTAGCAAAGGTCTCAGCTGCCAATATCACAGGGATGTTGTCATTCATATAAAGTGAATGTGATGTGTAAACACACTCTCTTCATTCCTGATGTCACTTCCCCTCTCTGTATCCACTTCTACTAAGTAAACTTGGGAGTGCAGGTGCTATGCAATTACAAACCTGCTATGAAATACAATATTTACTAATCTTATGCAACCTGTTGCTGCAGTAATGCTGGTTAAATATCATTTAAAATCTACTCCCTCGTTATATAATTTAAGCTATATCGTTTATATAACACATTACAGAACTGCATTTATATATAGCACATAATATATTGGTATTATGCAACAAGGGATCAGTCAAATACAACGTAACACAAGACATTAAGATAACATTTCTACAACAAAACACAACACATGGGAGCCAGTTTCACTTATTCTAACATCAATCTTCCAGTTTTCTTTACAGCTACAAGTCCAACACTATTTCTAAAACGCCATATAACTTCAATGTCATAAAGGCCACAACCCCAGATAACATTTACAGTGAATAGACATACGGTATTCGTTTTACAACTCAATGATGTGAATGACAAGTGTATATAGAGTCGTGCGATTATTAACGGTGCTGCGCATATGAGCGATGATAGTCTAATAAACACATTATTATTCGATTACAAATGGACCACGGAGACATTTCGGTTAGCTACTGGCTTCCAAACACTTTAATTAGGTGCCACTTACTTTCTGAGAGTCCATTACGAGGTCCCCAAAATAACTGAATGCAGTTCATGAACAGCGAGAATGTCGGCAGCGATGAAGGCGCCCGATGATTCCCTCTGGAACGAGGAGGAGTAGGGCTGCGCATGCGCAGTGTGTGCGGCATGACGTCACCAAAGTGTGGGCTCGAGGAGGGATTGCACGAGTTGACTTCACTTCCCCGATGTGGCCCAGTTGGGAAAATCAGTTTTTCCCAACTTCCTGAAAGAAATTGTTTATTGGAACCGATTTTGTAAATGATATTGACTCTGGGAGAAGGTTATTTGGATGATTCCTCACAGATACTTGATAGTAAAAGAAAGAAGTGTCGTTCAGAATAACTCACAGATATTACCCTGCTAACTAATCATTACATGGTTAACTTTAACCCCTTTATCAAGCGCCCCCCTTTTTTTTAATAGACATGAAAATGCGCATTCCGAACTTAAATGGTTGTAATTCAAGAATGCTTTGGAATATAGATGTAAGATTGGTCTTGTTTTAAAGACACTTGGCAGATTTTTGTAGAAGTTAAATAAATTAAGACAGTTAAACAGAAAAAAAGTTATAGAAGTTTGAGTTTATGAAAATGTACAACGTTAAAAATGTAACTATTCAGATTTTATATTAAATATATATTTTCAAAACCTGGTGGACTCTAAAACTGCAAAAAAATCAAAGCCAAAAATCTGAACAAGTTGTGTTTCAAATGTTAGGTTGATATCTCAAAAAAATAAGCGTTCAGTGAGATTTAGTTTGGGCGCAGTACCACACTTCTCCACTAGTGGACATTACTGACCATATAAGGGCGCCTCCATTTCCATATGTTGTTTGAGTGATCTGAACCATTATTTTTACAATTTTCATACAATTTATGAAGTAGACATCCTATTCAGAAGTAGTATTGGAAGTTTGGCAGATTTTGAAATGAATTCAACCTCTAAGAAACACAGAAGATCACGTATGTGCATTATAGCTCGCTGCCACATCACTAATGCTGAATCTATTATTGTTTTCTATATATTTAAAACATTTTCAGACCTTTTTTCTAAAATAATTTAATGGATGCTATCTTTTGAACTCTTGGCATGAAAACAAACTGAGGTTTCTACCATTCTTTCATGATTTTTCATGTTCATCACTATTTCAAAATAAAGGTCGGAACACGCCTTAGGAGTATGAACATATTCTTGTTGCAAATTGATAAATTACGGCTCCTCTGTAATTTATATTAAAAAGTAGTCACCAAAAATGATATATAGTTTGTCAAGATTGGTTTAGGTTTAGTATAGGATATTACTGTTTTAAATATATAATGGTCGTGCCAATATAAGGGGTTAAAAGGGGTTTTTGTGAAGACCACCCAGAAACTGTGTTGCATCTCTTTTGGTATTGCTCACACACACCAGAACATTTTGGCAAAACCTCAGCAGATTCATCACTGACCATATTTATAAAGACTTTGCCTTATTGTGGAAGAATGTTGTATTTTGCTTTTATAAAAGTCAAAGTAAAGATAAGATGTACTTCATTATATATGTATTAATTCTTTTGGCAAAATTTCACATTCATAAGTGTAAAAATTCAGCGCTAAAAAAACTAATTTTGTACTTTTTCTCCATGAAGTTATACATTATATTAATCTGATTTCTGGTTCCAACAACAAAAAGGCAATTAAAACTGTCAACATATGATCCTCTTTCTCCTTGTAATGATCCATAAGCTTCCCCTGGCAAAATTGTATTGTTTTCTGTTTATATTATTGTATATTGTTATGTATATTTTGATTAGTCACCTCTGATTTGTACCCTTTTTTTGCAATAATAAAAAAAAAAAAGATTGCACGAGTTGACTTTGCTTTAGAAAAACAATTATGCCCAAGCTTTTATTGGATGGAGTTTGTTTTCTTGATAAAAAAAATGTAATCGTAAACATATTAAGTTATTGTAACATTACACATTTAACACTCCCTAGATGTAAATATTTCTGGTACAAAAAAAATGACAGTATTCACTGGAATACGTGGTTACTCCCTGATAAATATTGTATATCCAACGAGATAAGAGACTCTACATAATGTCTATCCAACCAACTCCCAGATTACTACTTTTGATTATCTTTCTGAACCAGAATAACAGAAAGTGTTTATGAAAAAATTGGCCTGAGTCCCAAACAGTGCAAGAAACAACATTAAAAGAAAAGGGTATACAACTTTTTTTTAACCATGTTTACAAGAAAGCTTAAAGATTATCTTTCCAACAACATAACAGCGTGAAGAAACAAAACAAAACAAAAAACAATTTAGGATAATCTAAACAACAATTAAGGATACAAAATCAACACAGCACTTATTATAGATCAACAACAAAAATAAAGGGTAACTTTATTTTATGGTCCAGTTCTCACTATTATTACTAAGATGCTGTTTATTAGTACTTATAAAGCACATATTAATGCCTTATTCTGCATGACCATATTCTGTAACATCCACTAATCCTGACTCCTACCCAATGCCTAAACTTAACAACTACCTTACTAACCATTAATAAGTGGTATTTATGAGTTTATTGAGGCAAAAGTCATAGTTAACTGTTAGTTAATAGTGAGAACCTAATCTACTTAAGCAACACAACAATACTGTACCACAATAGAGAAAGGAGCGGTCTGACACACCAGCAGAGGAAAACACAAACACACACCTCAGTGAAGATCAGTGTATTAATCCCCCAAGAGCAACAGAGGAGTCCCTGATGAGAGCTTTCACCTGACACTACTTTACCTGAGACCATAGTGAAAATGACCAGCTACTGCCTCACAGTGGACTAACACACACACGACACATCAAGAGGAAACTTCTGAACCATGTCATTTTGTAAATTCAGTTAGTCCGATGTTCTCTGGAGTCTGAAGATCAATAGGCTAATTATCGAAAAAAAGTTGAAATTTCGATTCACAGTCGCCAAGGGGCGCAAAATGAACGTTGTGGGCGGAGCCTATTTTACTAAAATGGCTATAACTCGAGAAGTAAATGAGATAGCTTCACCAAACTATATATATATTATTTTTTTTACATAAAAAGGGCTATGACCACCTGACCGTTTGTCCGATTGACTTGAAAATTGGTATTCAGTGTCTTACAGTAGGTGCCATGTATGTCTATGAGGACATTGCTGTCTCAAAAAACATGGCCGCCATCGGCCAATGAAGTTTGATCTTTTCATAAAGTGTGTATTTTATATAGCCTATTCTGCAAAAAGCAGATGGTTAAAGTAGTGCACCTTTTCACGACTTTCACTTTTGTACAAAAACTAAATTAGCAAATATTTCACATCATCTGTAGTGAAGCCATAGACTGTAAAAAAATGAGTGAAGCAAGAGTGAAGCAAGACACGCGCGCGTGCACGTGCTGCAAACCATAGCAACGCGTTATAGCAACGACAACTTAGACTGACAGATACGCAAAAATAAACGTGAATTTAGGCTACTTTAGGTTTTTTTACACATTGTCATATTAATTATAATAAAATGTTATTTTGTTTTATTGACCACAATATTATCATTGATATTTGTTTGAGAGGGGCATATACAGAGGGAGAAGATAACATTGATATCAGACATGTTTCTTGAGCAGCAAATCAGCACATTAGAATGATTTCTGAAGGATCATGTGACTGAAAATTTATTTTGATATATTGCAATTCTGACTGTACATCGACTTTGTTTTGTTTGAAGTGCAATAAAAAAATAAAAAAAATAAAAATGTGACTGAAAATTGAGCTCTGCCATATACAAGATTAAATCACATTTTAAATATTAATATTTAAATATATGTAATATTTGTTTCTATATTAAAATAGTTATTTAATATATTAAAAAATGTGTGTGTGTGTGTATGTGTGTGTGTGTGTGTGTGAGGAGTGAGTGAGTGTGTCAGTGTGTGTGTGTGTGTGTGTCTGTGTGTGTGTCTGTGTGTGTGTGTCTGTGTGTGTCTGTGTCAGTGTGTGTGTGTGTGTGTGTCTGTGTGTGTGTGTGTGTGTGTGTGTGTGTCTGTGTCAGTGTGTGTGTGTCTGTGTGTGTGTCTGTGTCAGTGTGTGTCTGTGTCTGTGTCTGTGTGCGCGTGTGAGGGAGTGTGTGTGTGTGTCTCTATGTCTGTGTGTGTGTGTGTGTGTGTGTGTGTGTGTGTGTGTGTCTGTCTGTGTCTCTGTGTGTGTGTGTGTGTGTGTGTGTGTGTGTGTGTGTGTGTGTGTGTGTGTGTGTGTGTGTGTGTGTCAGTGTGTGTGTTGCTTCTGTAGACATTCAAATAGTTGAGAGTTCTAAATGTCCTGACATCATAGTGGAGCTTCATCTCTGAACTGCAGCTCTGACTCTGTTCTGCTGTTGGTGTGTTATATTGGAGTGAACAGATCGAAAGACTTTCAAAACTTTCTGCAGATAAATATTGAATTGACTTGCAACATTCGGTGTCCATTATGGCGCTGTTCAGCCGTGTGTGTAGACACCTGTACGAGTGTTTCACACACTTCTTGCCTCAGAGAGCGGCGCAAGAAGAAGCAGAGAAACTTCCGGAGGAGTGCGAGGCCTTCCCTGCCAACGACAGCCGTCGCAAGCTAACGTTACCTGGGAAGAGCCGGCGTGGAGAGAGAGAGGAGGAAGATGAGGCCGGAAAAGACAGAGACACAAAGATGAAGAAGAACGGACGTGTGCGTCAGAAGAAGAGAGAGAAGCTCAGTCTGGAAAAGCTGATGGATGGAGGACCTGAGCTTAGAGAAGCTGGAGAGAAGAAACGGAAGACAGCGGTTCTTCTCGTGGAGGTCAAACCTCTGGATCCAAGATCTTCCGTCTTGAAGCCGACAGAGGGAGGAATCCCGATGTTTCCCAGCGTCTCCGAACACGTCGCTCAGAAACCAGTTCCCGAATCCGAGGAGGAGTTTTCCCCGATTCAAGCGGATCACGATGAAGTCGTTTCCCTCGAACGCTCCTCATCCCGAGTGTGTCTTTTCAGACGTGTTCCTCCACGTCCAACTCCTGCACCGGATGAGCTATTTTCCCTGCGACGCTCTTCATCCCGAGTGTGTCTTCCCGAACGTCCTCCCAGCCGGAACCCTCATCCGTTCCCTTCTTCCCCGTCTCCGCAACTCGTGCTGGTGGACATCGAGGATGAGGAGAACGAGTACGTGGAGTTCACCGGGAAAACCTTCCGGGACTCACTCAAACGCTCCCGAACGCCGGAGGCCGAAGTGAAACCGGGAACGATGTTTGCTTGGATGGAAGAGGAGGAGGATGAGAGAGAGGTGCAGGAGGAAGAGTGGCCGAGCGAAGTGGAGGAGATCCAGGGATTTGAGGAAGACGAGGATGATCCCGGTGAAATGGGAGACTTCAAGGTCACACATGGTTATAATACTTCTCCTGACATTCCCAAGAATGAGATCCAGCGCGGTGGGAACGGCCAGGAAAAGTGCGCAGGAAAACTCCCGCTTCTTCTGCTCACCTGGAGGAGAAAGGAGGAGAAGAAAACAATCAAGGAGAAGGAGCGACGAGAGAGAGAGTTGCTGCTCGAACGCTACAGGAACGACCCGAAACTGAAGCACTTGTGGATCAACAAGCACAACCGCAACTACAGCTCCTCCTGATGAAGATCAGCATCATCATCATCATCCCTTTATCCCGTTTAAATAAAACATCCTCTTCATTTATCACCTGTGTAAATAAAAAAAATTGCAAACTAAAATTTTAAAGATTCGTGACTCTTCTTGACTATTGAAACACGCTGAAGTGAATCAATTTGAACTAATTTGAATTGAACTGTTTAACTAGGAAGTGAACAATTCAATTCAGTTCATAGACATAATATAGATATTATCATAGATATACATAATACAGGCTAGATGTCTTAAGGCGGAGTCTCTAACGTCATCACCGGCGGCCATCTTGTCACAGGCAAGCTTTCTGGTGGGCTCTGCTGTACCTGATGTAAGGCGAGTGATCTGCACGAACACAAATACTCTCATCTCGCTTAAATCTTGACGGATTTACAAACGGTTTTGTTTGAATATGGTTGAAATATGTAATATTATAATTATTCATAAGTATGCAGTGTCATTACTACATCTCAGTGCCCGGTTGCATAAAGCACCTTAAGTGAAATTTTCCCTTAAGTTCGCCCTTATGTTTCCCTTAAACCTAAGGGTGTTGCAGAAAAATACCCTTAAGTGTTACTTAACTGTTTGTTTTAAGTGAAATTGTCATAAACACTTAGAATTTCCCTTAAATGCTGTTTTTTCACTTAAATAATCCCTTAAAAAGCGTTAAGTGTTGCATAAAACCCCTTAACGGTCATTTCCCTAAGTATAATTTAAGGTTTGGAAATCGTAACCTTAAGAGTAACGCGGACAAAAAATAAGACGACATGGCTGAATTTATGGAACTAGCTGAAGATAATTATGTGCCAAGAAGAATTTTTAGGGATAGGGAGAACCCTATTGTTGCATGAATACCGTTTTGATCGACGCGCAATATTTGACATCACTAACAAACAAGACGGCAACCTTGACCGTGTCACACATCGCAACCACTCTACCTGCGGTGTTACAACTGCTTATAGCACTGCGTTTTTTTGCAACTGGGAGTTTTCAGACGATAGTGGGAGATGTTTTCCACGTTCATAAATCGTCTGTCAGCAGAGTGGGTCACCGGGTTGCGGGGGCTCTTTCCCGCTTGTGTTAGTGTTTTGCGTATCTATGGCAACAACAGACTTTTATAACGTGAATCCAGGATCGCTGTCGTGAAACACTTAAATGTTTCCCTTACCTAAGAGAATCGTTTAAGAGATTATATGCAACACCCTTAAGTTATTCTCTTAGGTAAGGGGAAATCGCCCCTTAAGTGTCATACTTAAGGGAAAAACTTAAGGTGCTTTATGCAACCGGGCACTGATGTTTATAACAAACCAACCCGTTAGAAAATCGGTAGAAAATTGAGCAAGTTATGGTTATTTAAAAAGTACATGCACCATTAAAACACAATGTTACGAGTGAGCGAGCTGACTGTGACAAGATGGCCGCCAGGTGCGGATGTCGACCTCCATTGGCCAGCAGCGCGGACGAGACATCAAGCCTTTATTATGTATTCTATGATTGAAACACGTTGAAGTGAATCAATTTGAGCTAATTTGAATTGAACTGTTTAACTAGGAAGTGAATCATTCAATTCAGTTCATAGACAATAACATAATATACCGGTAGATATTATGTCTCTCTATTATGTCTATGATTTAGTTTATAACAGTGAAGTTCACAGGTCAGTAACAGATCAATATATCAATTTATAAGGACAATTAACTTGGATGCTTAAATCATCTCAACTTAAATCACACTAAACTGTGGTAAAAATGAGGCGAATCTTGTATTAGGCTACTAGCACAATTTTTTTTAAATGGCTTAATTTATTTTGATGAGTTAATGCGATGTAAAATTATATGTTGTCATAACTTATTGATCATATAATTTTTTAACGTGTGCATTTTGGTTTTGGAGTGTTTTCTGCCTCAGTGAAGCTGGGAGTTACTCAGTTCTGATCATTTATTCTCCAAAGCTGGCTCCGAGAACACGGACATTTCCAATTACAAGTAAATGTTGGGTAGAAAATTAAAGCTAATAGCTCCTAACGCTAGCTGACCATTCCTCAGGGGCTCAAGTGTAAAAAAGGAGCGCACACACACACACACACATATATATGCTCATCAAGGTTGCATTTACTTGATCAAAAATACAGAAAAAACAGAAATATTATGAAATATTACTACAATTTAAAATAATGGATTTCTATTTCAATATACTTATAACGTTTGATACTTCTTTTTTTTTTAGGATTCTGAGTTTAAAAAGTAAAGCATTTATTTAAAACAGAAATCTTTTGTACCAATATACACTACCATCAAAAGTTTTGGGTCAGTAATTTTCTATCTTTCTTTTTTTTAAAATAAATGAATACTTTTATTCAGCAAGGATGTGTTAAATTGATAAAAAACGGATAGTAAAGACTTATCAAATGAAAAGTATCACAGGTTGCAAAAAAAAACATTACGTGTTTAACATTGATAATAAATCATCATATTATACTGATTTCTGAAGGATCATGTGACACTGAAGACTGAAGAGTAATGATGCTGAAAATTCAACTTTGCATCACAGAAATAATTATATTTTTAAGTATATTAAAATAGAAAACCATTATTTTAAGAATTATTTTTCTGTATTTTGATCAAATAAATGTAGACTTCATGTGCATAAGAGACTTCGTTTAAAACATAAAAAATAGTAATGTGTCCACATTTTTTGACAGGTACTGTACATACTATATACTATTGCAGCATAATTATCAAAAAAATGTTAAAATATAAGTCCTTTCACGTCACCATTTCGCGTGTTGTTGTCAGCCTACACTTCACATAATATAGGCCTGAAGGCCCAGAGGGCTTCATTTTAACCAACTATGATAGTTTAATCAAATGGACGGCGTATCAATATGTACACATAGACTAAATACAAGTGACTTGAATACTACTTACCATTAATGCTACTTTTGGTGCTGGTTTTGTGCAGTGCTATGCTTTGTACTCAATTAACATCCATTGATTCAACGACGCAGATTCAAAAATCGCTTTATAAATGTAAATTCGTCTGTCCTGTCCATGTAATTTCAAACGATTTACAAACAGGCATCAATGAATTATGTAATATTTTAAAATATGTAATATGCGGATTTTTAACTGAATCGACACACTACCTTTGATTATTGAAAAAAATAAAAAAAAATAAACTTTACATAAAAGAACCATATTTGGCTCGAGAGTATCGGTTCTTGGGCAGATTGTTTACACACACGACTAATGCGTTTTAAAACGCATAACTTTGGCTATGTCGTCCACGCAATCAGCAATATGTTATAATTTAGCATTAAACGCATAACGTTACTGTTCTTAAATGGAAAGTTCCCCCGAAAATAAAAAATTCTGTCATCATTTACTCACCCAAACCTGTATAATTTATTTTTTTCTGCTGAACACAAAACAAGATATTTTTATGTCTGTAACAAAACAGTTTATTGTCCCCCATTGACTTCCATAGTATGTTTTGTTCCATAGCCTACTATGGAAGTCAATGGGGCCGATCAACAAGTTTGGTTACCATACCAACATTCTTATATTCTTTTGTGTTCAGCAGAAGAGATAAATGAATACAGTTTGGGAACAACCTGAGAGTGAGAAAATGATGACAGAATTTTTATTTTTGGGTGAACCCTAGTTACGGTGTATGTTTTGGGTATGCTGGTCGCTTTGTGTTGTTAAGCTCTGAAAACAGCTGATCAATTTAATGACATAAACTAAATAAAACCCGTTTTCCTATTAAATTACGAACAGGGTTGGTTGTTATAGAGTGGAATCACAATCACTCATGCTTCATTAACCGTGTTGTTCATGGAGCGACTCTGCCATTGGCTGGTTAACACGTCAATCAAACGCTCGAAGTTGCAGTAAAGTAGATGAGCCAGTCTGGAGGAGGAAGTTGTCGGGTTATACATTGGGACAGTGAGATCAGCTGGACTCGCCATATCTTTGGGAAAGTTACTGTGTTTTGAGCCAGAATGGAAGGGCGACAGGAAAGTTCACCCATGGAGGCTTTCGACAAGGACGTGTTGGAAATGACTGTTGAAGATGTTTATGACATTTCCTACGTGATCGGCAGAGATTTATTAAAAGTCAACACAGGTGGCCGGGAATTCTCGGATTTACAGTTCAAAATCGTCCGTGTGCTGGAGATGTTTGAGTCGATGGTGAACAAGTACAATCTGTCGATGGAGGAGCTGAGGATGGAGATGGATAATATGAAGCGAGAGATGGACAGAGTTGTAGCAGAAGGTTCAAGTGGTAATACTAACAATGTGAGTGGGTTCAGAGCAAAATTCGTAAGGTATTGAATCGATTATATGTAGGCTATTAGTGCTGTCAAATCGATGAATCACATCTAAAATAAAAGTTTGTGTTTACACAATATTATTTGTTATATGTGTGTGTGTACTGTATACAGAGATATAACGTTATATATATATATATAACGTTATATATATATATATATATATGCGCTGTCAAATCGATTAATCACGATTAATCACATCTTAAAATAAAAGTTTGTGTTTACACTTGTGTATTATATATTATATATAAATATGTATGTGTGTATACACACACACATATATAATGTATATACACACACATGTAAACACAAACTTTTATTTTAGATGCGATTAATCGTATTAATTCTCTGTCAATATAATAACATATATACACACACACACACATATTTTATTTATATTTATTTATATTTTATTTTTATAATGCATTACAAATACAAAGTAGAGAATTACAATAATCTAGCCTTAAGGTCATGAACTAACTTTTCTGCATTTGTCATTGAGAGCATATGTCATAATCTAAGATATAAAAAAATGCTGTTTTACAGATGTTAGAAATGTCACTTTCAAACGAAAGGTTGTTATCAAATAACACGCCCAGGTTCCTAATCCTAACTGACGACGAAGACGTAACTGAGCAGCTATCAAGTGTTGGACAGTATTCTAGGTTATATGGTCCAATCATTAAACCTGTTTTTTTCTGAATTAGCCTAAGTTGTTGGAAATTTATTAGTCATCCAATTGTTTTATATCAACCTATGCATTCCGTTTGTTAATTGGCAAGTTTCGTCAGTGTGCAAAGAAATACAGATCTGAGTATCATCAGCATAACAGTGAAAACTAATGCCATGCTTCCTAATGATATCTCCCAAGGGTAGCATGTACAAGATGAAAAGCAACGGTCCCTAGTACTGAGCCTTGTGGTACTCCATACTGAACGTGTGATTGATATAAGACATCTGTTTGTTTACTGCTACAAACTAATAACGGTCAGATAAGTATGATTTAAACCATGGCAATGCAATTCCACTAATGCCAAAGTAATTTTTGAGTCTATTCAAAAGAATGTTGTGGTCGATAGTATCAAATGCAGCACTAAGATCCAGTAACACTAATAGAGAGATGCAACCACGATCGGATAAGAGCAAATCATTTGTAACTCTAATGAGAGGTGTCTCCGTGGTACGGTCTAAATCCTTACTGAAATCCTCGCAGATATGATTTCTTTCTAAAAAGAAACACAGTTGTGAGGATTCTGCCTTTTCTAGTATTTTTGACCAAAAAGGGAAACTCAAGATCGGTCAGTTTTTAACTAGTGCTCTAGAATTAAGTTACGTTTTTTTATTAAGAGGTTTAATAACAGCCAGCTTAAAAGTTTTTGGTACATACTCTATTGACAATGATGAATTAATAATTTTAAGAAGAGGAGCTATGACTTCTAGAAGAATCTCTTTTAGTAGCTTAGTCTGTATAGGGTCTAACATACATGTAGTTGATTTAGATAAATGATTTAACGAGTTTAGACAATTCTTCCTCTCCTATATCAAAGAATGAATAGACTTGTTCTTCCTCAGGGTGTCTATAGCACGAAGTCTGATGATACTGTATTAGATGGTTGCATCATGGTTATAAATTGCTCTCTAATAGTATGAATCTTGTATAGAAAGTCATTACTGCTGTGCTGTTTAGAAACATCTCAAGTTGAAGCTTTATTTCTCATTAATTTAGCCAATGTATCAGATAAATACCTAGGGTTGTGTTTGTTCTCTTCCAAGGGAGTTGCAAAGTAAGCATACCTAGCAGTTTTTAATGCCTTTTTGTATGCAGTATCACTATCCTTCCACGCAATGCGAAATACCTCTAGTTTTGTTTCCTTCCAGCTGTTTTCCATTTTTCGGGCGGCTTTCTTGAGGACCTGAGTGTGCTCATTATATAACTCAAATGGACAGTGCACTCAAAAAGTTGTCATCATATGCTCATATACGTATCATATACGCTACTAATCTTATTGTGAACATCCAGGCTATTTATTTTTTCAACCTTTTAATCTTGTAACAAACGAGACTGAAGATTTTGACTGTTATTTAAAAGGGTCTATTTCCAGTTTGTGCAAACACTTACTAAATACATAATGCAATGTATTAATTGTTTTTATAGGAAAGTATTGGGCCAAACAAACTGGTTGTGGACTTAAAAGACCCAAACAGACCACGATTCACCATGCAGGAGTTAAAGGAGGTTCTGCAGGAGAGAAACAAACTCAAAGCCCAGCTTATGGTGGCCCAAGAGGAACTACAGCTCTACAAGAGGTAAAGAGTAGATTGACAAGTTTGCTGATAAACAAATATGAAAATGGAAGTCAGAAAGGTCCATGTTCTTCAAAATACAAATTATTTTTCAGAAGAAAGACATGCATATAGATTTGGATTTACATGAGGTCAAATGTAGCGTCTGATGTGCTTGCAGTGGGGTCCTCGGGTCAGAGCAAAGCATGGTGGAAATAAACCTGGACACGCTTCCTCAGTCAGAACCAGAACCCTCCAGTATTACAGAGAACAAAGAGAAGAGCACTATTCAGAAACTGTGAGTATTTGCCAATTTCTGCACGATGAGCTCTGTACATTTCCAGGTCAATCTTGTTTTGATATTCAAATCATTATACTTATCAAGTTTATTCAACCAAAAGTAGCAATTAAAAATAGGGTTACACTTTATTTTGATATACCACTTTCGACGTTCTACTAACTACATGTCAACGAACTCTCATTAATTTGCAACTACATGTCAACTAACTCTCATTCCAGTATTAGTAGACTGTTAGGTTAAGGTTTGGGTTAGTAGAATAAGTTGTAGTTGCAAAGTTACTTAAGCCGGGTGGACACACTGCGATTTACTATAGTCCTTTACCGATTGTTGCTTGACAGATTGCACGAACACGACCCTCGCTGTAAGCCATGTGACACTGTAAGATCTCAGTTGTCATTAATATCAGACTGTACGGCAGTCAAGACGCATTAAAAATGGACGCACGCAAGAAAAGTAGTCTGGAGTTTTATATCATCAATCAATGACGCGTTCGGTGATGTGAGCTGCATTACACGCGGGATTGATTGATGGCTATAAAGAAAGGTAACGTTAATTTTGGTCATGGCTTGTCTTAAAAAACGAAGACAATTTGACGGTCGTCGTAGAAGTCACACTGAGTCAAATCTTCTGAAACTGCTAGAAATTCGTCGGAGGTCAAATTTGATCGAAATGGTCATTAATCGGCTGTCGGTGAGCATGTCTAACTAACGATCAAAGACTTCAGATTTTAGCCTAGGATCAGAGGATTCTTTTAGGATTTGCAAAATTTGTCTCTGACGACCAAATCGTGGCTAAAATCACAGTGTGCAGTGATCGGCTGGTGACCGGAATTGGCAGAATTGGCCGGTCAGTTTAACATATGCCGGTCAAATGCACTCAGGCGCATGATCAACATTGTGCAGCATCACACGTGCACACGGAACACACATGTAGGAAACCTTGTGAATTATGTCCGTTTCACACCGAGAGCGTGAGCGGCGTGTATTTTTTTTGCCGTGCATGTTAATCAATGAGTGCATTCACACCGCGAGCTGAGCAGCGCGTGAGCGTCACGGTGCGGATCCACTTGTGCGACACGACTGTTGCGTGGTGTTGCAACGCCTCCCCACATTTGTACTTTGATGGGCGTTCCTCAAGTTTACCGCTATGGGCGTGGTTTTGAGCCAGCAGCGAATGTTGAACAAAGGACCCACGAGAGCCCCCCCCCCCCCCATCTCCATGTGCTCTACTTCTATTGGATAGTCGAGTCGCGTTCAACGGATTCTTATGCATAAAGATGGGCATCGGCCAGCTTTTTTGACGTGCAGCAGTTTTTCAAATGCAGCGCCGCCTTCCCGGAATGCTTTGCGAGTGCGTCAGTCACATGACGTCACCCATAGGAATAAAGTGGAGTGCTGTGCGACAGAAATGTTGCACGGACAAGTAGATCTGCAGCAGTGAAGCGCGGGGTTTGGCGCGAGTCTATTTTTGCTGCACTGCTCACGCTCAATTAAATTGAAAGCACACTTTTGATGGACAAAATAAATATGATTTCACACAAAGTGCCCAAAATTTGCATGTCTAGTGTGTTTTAACAAGAACTGGAGTAGGCTATGTCAGAAAAGAAAATGAAGATTCAAAAATATTTCTAGAAAATTTACCCATTTGAACTTGTTTTTATTATTCAGTTTGGGTAAAAGTATGGTGCTTTATAAAAATAATACAGAAAATAAATATTTGTGTTGTGGTTAGAAAATTTTTTATCGGATTTCGGCTAAAATAGGCATCGGCAGGTCAAACTCAATGAAAATGCACGTCATCGACAGTCTACTAATACTCCAATCCAATGAGAGTCAGTTGACATGTAGTTGCAAATTTACTTCTAGTTAGTAGAATGTTTTAACTATCGAAATAAAGTGTCAGCAGAAATAGTTGATATGATAGATGGTTTTAATCTTAGTCTTCAGTGTCACATGATTCTTCAGAAATAATTCTAATATGTTCATTTTTTTTTCTCTTACAAATGGCTTAAAATACATATACCAGTATTGCTGTGTGTGTAAAGTCTTGTAGCATTTCTTGACCTTTTTTCATATATCGAAGACTCACGTGAGTGGCTTTACCAGTTGTGTGAGGTTTGGAGTCTTGCCCACTGGAGTTTGCCCGTCTATCTCGAGTTTGTCATGTACATTTGAATCATTATGATGCATAGCGTTTCAAGCGGCTTTGAAAAACAATGCATTTTTGTCTGGCTAACAAACCATTTCTCTCTTTTTCAGGTTCTCATTTCGACAAAAGTAGTCATCTGCAAAAACCTAACCAGGATTTAGTACAACAAACCAAACAAGTGAGGAGAGATGCGATGAAGTGACTTTTTTTTAACAACACTGACCCATTACTGGCTGGAAATCCTTTGCCTAACTTCCACTCCTAGTTTTAAATGAGTATGTTTATAACTTGGTGTTTATAACTGTTCTCACTTAGTTCATTACTGAGTGTGAAGCCAAACATGAATGAGTCAAAAACACAAATGTAACTAATATACATTAGCATTTTTACTACATCATTTTCATCACCATTCTTCCATTACCCCAGTATGTTTTACTGTATGACATTACTCGAATCAGTTTTAATTCAGTCGTAACAATTAGCACAAAAACACAGTTTGGGACTGATTTTGGTGACAACACTAAGCAAGCATATTATCTTGAATGCATTGATTTGCACACTTAGGCTCCAAGACTTTGCTGAAGATCGTACTTTATTAGAAAACGCCTTCAGATTGAATCTGTGGCCAAGCTTATGGACAGAAACTATCCATATGACTTTGCATATCACTTTCTATAACTATTTTCAATAAATTAAAGATTATGGAGTTAAAGTTAAACTAAAATACTTAATTTTTGGTAAAGCACCTACCAGGTAACAATGTTTAATAAATCTCTCTACGGTATATGAAGTCAAATTGTGGGCCATATGAATATAAAAGTGTATTATTATTGGCTTGCAGTACTAGACCTCTGGACAATTATAATAGGTATGTTTTGTTCTGCAATGATATGTTGTTCTTAATATCTGGACTCTGTTGTTGGTTTATGGATTTCTGAGTTAACATGGATTTAACAGAGTTGCTTAATATATTATTCTTAAGATTAATATGATTTCATTAAATGTTAACAAGAGAAGTATATGTATCTAGCTCTCTTACATAAGAAATCAATGTAAAATTATTTTCCTTGTTTGATCTGATATGTTCAATCTGTTGAAATGGAAGACGAATGACAAAATGAAAATCAAGTATTATGTACCAGTTATGCACATTTAATATCCAGCTTTTTTTTTTTTTTTTTTTGTTCAGAAAGTACTTGTTTGAAGAGATTGATGTCAGTTTCTTGCTTTTTGCCTATTGGATGTTTCATATCTCAATTTTTTTAATGTTTGAAATGCAATTAAAAATCTGTGGTCACAAAAAAAGGATATGACTGAATTATTTAATAACCAGTAATTTTATTAATTTATAAATATAAAAAGGGCTTAGTCTTCTAGCGTTACACTCCTTTACGTTGGCACCTAACAATGGGGTTTATTAATAGATTTTTATTTGGATTGCAATGGGTTTTATTTCAAGAATAAATTTAATAGTGTCATGATTTAATTGAACTGCCTAACACAATCATTACACAAAGTGCATTTGCAGCTGAACATTTAACAACATTCATTTTAAATAAACTTAAGGTTAAAGAAAGGACTCCACACTCACAATTTTTTATAAAAAGTGGTATAATTGCGTCACAATTAAACAATTTAGCCTATACAAAATGTACAGTAACTACAACCCATTTGAATATTCTCTTATCCTTAAAGTCCGAGACTGATATTCTTAAACATTAAAATGAACAGCTCACCCAAAACAAGAAGCTTTTGTCCTTTACTCACACACGTCAGTCCAAACGTCTACACAGATCCTTCCTGTGCAAAACATGAATTATGATATTCTTTGATACAATCATTCCTTTTTGAAGCTTGAATATTTTTCAAAAACAGCTCAAATTCTGAATATTTCATGTTTTCTTCTTAAGAAAACCAAGTCCTAAAAATTGGAACATAAGTGTGAGTAAATTTAATTTGAGCGAACTTTCCGTAGCCATTAAGTGGTTCGACAATTAGCTAAAACGGTTCACATCATTCAGCCTTAACCCAAGGTGTATTCGTTTAAAAGTTAAACTTTCATAAGACAAATTCATTTAGGGTACCATCGGTCACAGTCAACTATTGACATGTCACGTCTACAACACACTACTCCATTACACACGATCAGCACAACACAACTAGTGCTTGAGCCAGGGGTGAGCAGCGAGCGCTTCTTTACTGCGGTCACCGTAATCATAAAGCAGCTCCTCGTCCTCCTCCAGGTCTCTGGAAGCCAGGAAGATGAGATGCGGTGTGCCATTCAGATCGTGTAGTTTGGTCTGAAGGTTGCCATTTTTACTGTGGTTGATCAGTCGGCCCAGACGGTTGGTTTCTTTGGTAGCATCAACACTAGAAAAGTGCACAGGCAATTATACTTGGAATATAGAGAAATGATTTGCAGTAGAGTCAAAGTAAAGCCTAACAACCCCATTCACACCTGGGGCCGGTTGCACCTGTGCAACAGTGCGCATGTTACAACTTACCCTAGTTGAGACGTAAATGAACACTAAGGCCCCATCCACACTACTGCGTTTTCGTTTAGAAACGGAGACCTTTTGCTACGTTTGCACCTCTCCTCCAGTTTACAACGGCAAAAACAAAGACCTAAAACTGAGAACTTTAGAAACGCTGCCGACTTTAGTGAAGACGGTCAAAACGGAGGACTTTAGAAACGATGACCCAGAGGCTCACGCTCGACTCTATGATTGGGTGTCATCAGTCTGGCGTATCCTTCCCTGATTCGTCAGCCACCCATCACATGACCCGTCCCCGGGAAGAAAACATACAAAAACAGCCTGGACTACGTAACGTTAGTGACCGCAACATGGATAACGAATTACAAGCATTACTGACGTTGATGTCTTTGCTAGCAGCTGTTGTGCAAGTATATTCTACATTTTACAACGCTACAACTGCCTAGCCTGGCTCCGCCCTCCTACGTACTTCCGCTCAATTTTCATTTTCCTTCAGTACTAGGTCTGGGATTGTGGTGTATTCTTGGGTTTTCTCCGATCAATTTTTTTGCAGGTCCAATCAGCGAACAGAGGGAGTGGCTGATAACGATGACGTTGTGCGCTACTTTGAGTCGTCATACGTCACGACCAAACGTTAGCGATTGGTTATGGCAGATCCAATAGTTTTAAACGTCAACAGAGGACCCGCCTTCAAGGAAGTTAACGCTTGTCAATGGAGAGAGGCCAGACTCTCTGTACAAATGAAATGTTCGAGAGTCTGGTAGAACCAGGCTAATAACTGCCTACATGCGCCTGTTTACACCGGCACGCGCATGCCCAGTGTTGGTGAATGGTCACGTGATCCCCGTTTTTTTAATGTGGACGGAGATCAATTCTAATACGCAGCTAACATGCTGGTGTGGACGGAGATCGCATTCGTTTTAATTCTCCATTTCTAAACTAAAACGCAGAAGTGTGGCTGAGGCCTTAGGCTCAATCCCAATTCACCCCTACCCCTTGTTTTCGAGTGTACCCCTTGGCCCTTAAAACAGAGTTACAATGGCCAAGGGGTTGAAATATTCCCCTACGAAATGGAACCCTTCATAAACCCGATACGTCATCAGTCGTCGACGATGGCTCTGACGTTACAGAACTCTACGAGTTTTTACAGGATTTCTCCAAGACAACGATACCAATATGCCGTCCTCCACTGTGGCCATCTCTGTCGATTCAAGGAATTCAAGGACCCGTGGGAACCCTGTAAAACGTTTGAGCTTGTCCACTTTCAGAGGAAATCAATCGGATTTTTTTTCGTAGTGTAAACACTCATGTGATCGAATGTGTTCAAACAACCACAAAAGACAGTCTACTCTCCACTAACTGACCTAATGAGTAAACGTTATGGGAAGCGCTCTAGCCAGACGGGATTTAAACTTTGTCCAAGTTTGGTTTGAAGAGGGAAAAAAAAAAAACGTACCAAGCACAATGTTTGCGCACCATTCCTGATTTCGAACACTCACAGCGTTCGGCGTGATCTTGCAACTGTCAGAGGAGAAACTAAAGCTGATGTTCTCTGTACGTTTTTCCATAATCTCTGGGCGCGTAGAAGCTCATTTCATCCATTATATCTGAAAAAGCCCATACATTAAACCGCCCATAGACCCTCCCCTCAAAGAAATCTGGAGAGAAGTGGTTGAAAGTGGACAAAAGAGACGGATTTAAACACCAGGTGTAAACAGGAATGGGTCTCCCTCGTCTACTTGTGATCCGATCGACCAAAACGCATCTTAAAAAGAACACGCCGACTTTTAGCTTATTCACCGTCGTATCCCCCAGAGTTCGATAAGTCCATACATCCCTGCTCGCAGCGCCTGAGAAGCCCCGTGGTGAGGAGACGAGACTTCGCTCATCACAAGCAGAAGTAGCAGTGCTTCGTCTTCTGAGAATATAGTTCCCAGAGTGTATACGGTTAGAAGATGGCTGTGTCTCACGTGACCTTGTTATTTGTAAACGCTGCGACTACCGGTATACAAATCACAACATGTAAATAGGAAAATGTTGGCGTTATTTTGTCACTTATTGGGAGCAGTATGCTAGCTGGAACCGTTTACCTCCAGTCTTTGTGCTAAGCTAGGCTAGCGGTGTGTGTGTGTCAGACAGAGTTAGGGCACACACGGAGATGAGAAGGGGATGTATGGACTTATCTAACTCAGGGGGATACAGTGAATATGCTAAAGTCCCAATAAGTCAGCGTGTTCCTTTAATATCTGTAAACAAGGTCATAAAAACTCACCAGTAGGTTTTGTCGTGGTAGCGGAAATAGTACATGTAGCAGCCCGTCGAGGGATCTTGAGCGTATTGAGATTCTCTTGCTTTGGCATCAGCGATCTCCAACAAATCCCCATGGTACTCCACTACAAACTGGTCTTTCTTAAACGCTCGGTCTGCAAAAATCCCTCTTCCTTTTCCTTCAATACATTTCACCTGATTAAAAATAGCAGATGCTTAAACCAAGGAATGAAAGGTTTCACGTTACAACATTGTTAAAGGCTTACCTTGAGCCCCTCTTCCACATCGTTTCTGAGGAGATCATCAATGTGCTGCTGCTTTTCACACTGTTTTAAAACAACATGCCAATATTTAGCTCTTGATATGAAAGAAACAATCCAGTTATGACATTCTGATTGAAAAATACCAGGTCAGAATTATTATTTTTTTAATTAAAATGTATAGATAGATACATTTTTCAAAATAAGAGCTATACATTTTAAAACACGAAGAATTTACCAACCTTTAACTCCGCTTTGCTTTTCCTGCAACTTCGCCTAATAGGGTAATAATCTGTGACCTTTCGATTGAGTTCGGACTCTTTGCCTTTCAATCTGAAAACAAATAAAAAATAAATACACATAAGATGATCCTGCAAAAAAAAAACAAAAAACAAGGGGTGTCCACAAATAAACAGTTTAATAAAACAGCAAACTCGACAGACTAACAATTTATCAGACGTACTTCCTGTCTGTTGACTTTTCAGCATTCATTCTTTGCCCAGATTTAGTTTGCTTCCTCGTCCCCGAATCTTTCTGAGGCGCATCAATCTGATCATGATGTGCACAATTAAGGATCTTGCCAGTGTTTTCTTGTTTCGGTGCATTGAGCTCATCCGCATCTTTGCCTAGCCAAAGAAGAAAGAAAGTAGTAAGTAAAACAACTTTGACCATGATAAATAAATGTCTATCTTCAGTACGATATAAACAAATACCTTCACTTGGTTTGCTCGTGTCCGCTGCAGAATTGTCTTCTAATATTGGGATGAGTGGGTTATTACGAAGCGGCTTGCTTTGATTCAGACAACCATGTATTGTTAGCTGAACCTGGCATGTCTGAGACACAAATAGGTATTTTATCAAATCAATTTATTTTTAAGCAACTGTTTAAAGGGATAGTTCACCAAAAAATTAAAATTGTCATCACTCCCCTACATCATCATGTTGTTCCAAACCTGTATAAGTTTGTTTCTTTTTTTTTGTTGAACACAAAAGGGAGATTTTAAAGAAGGTCGGAGATCAAATCATTGACTTACAAATAGGGGGAAAAATTAAATTAGTATGGAAATCAATGGGTGCCGTCAACTGTCTGATGAACAACATAAGGGTTAGAAAATTAAAATTTTCATTTTTGGGTGAACAATCCCTTTAACAAGGTGATCATCACATATCGATCAGTAACGTTAAGCACAATACATTGAGAATTTCAAACGCATCTCTCCTACCGTTGGCTTTCCGTGTTTGTTTTCCTTCGCTTGTTCAGCTTTCTCGTCCCCAGGTCTTCGTTTGCTCGACTTCTTGCCTAATGAGTACATAAATAAAGCTTACTTCACAACATGCGAACTAACGTCAGGATTCGAGCTGCAAAAATGTATCGCGAATACAACGACACAATATTAGCAAAGCCAAAGCGTCACTAAATAAATATCAGATCGATTCTAATAATCATCGTCTTTCACAAACAAACGGGTTCGCTAAACGGACGCACGTCTGTGAGTCACATGCTAATTTAATTTAACATTATTATTTTACCTTTTCCCATCTTGGATTCGATTTCCAGCAACACACCGATAGGATTATAAACAGCACAGCATGCTGAGATAAATAACTTGACGTCAGGCTGCCTGGGTTTTTAAATATCAATCGTAGCGTTCATTGGTCGAACCCTTGTAGAGTAGGCGTGTGATTGGTTTAAAAAACGCGGAAGCGGTAAACTACACGCGCCGTGCCCCCTGACGTACTTCCGGTATGATTTTTTTTATTTCATTAATTTATTCATTCATTTGTATTCAGTGCCAGAAGAACAAGATGTATACTCGCATTATCACATTGACATCAGCGGCCAGGAAAAAAAAAAAAAAAAATATATAAACATAAATTACAGTCCTTTCAAAGAATTACATGTTTTTGTAAAAAAAAAAATTGCTTTTTCAAAAAAGTTTGCTTTGAGCCCACTTCTTATTATGTATATGGTAGGCTATTTTCCGAATAAAATAAATAACTGTATAATATATGTTGTCCTTTACATTCCAAATTGTCATTCTGAGTATAAAAAAAATCACAAATACACTAATTTCTCACCCGTACGGTGAGGATAATGTTGGATGTATAAAGCAGATGTGTAAATCAGCCTTTAGGTGCTGTTTGATTCTTCTTTATTAACCAGTTTAATACTTCAAACGTTAGTTTTCATTTCAACAAAACGGGGACAAAAGATACATTTGCTCACAAGCTTAAAAGTTTCCTCTGTACACATACATATTATACAGGTCTCCGAATCATAATAAAGCCCCCCTGCTTCTTAATTTACAGATTACACTGTTAAAGTGGTTCTGTCCATTGTGTTTAATTCATAAGAAAAAAGGAAAGAGGGATGAAATCTTCTTGAATGAATCTCAGCATTTCTCATCTTCTTGGTCTGAGCCGAGCATCTCCTTGAATCGTCTTTTTTTCTCCATGTTTTCATTTACTTTCTTCCGTTTGTCCTGTTTCTTTTGTATGGATTCCTTTTTTATTTTCAGCAGTTCACTTTCCTCACCCTTGTATGCGACGTCCAGTTTCTCACGTAAAATCTCTCGTGCTCGTTTTCTGTTCAACTCCACAGATCTGGTCTGGTGACACTGCAAGAGAATAGGAGATCCTTTTATTATTATTATAATATTTGGGTCAGATTAGGCTACACAATGACTTATAGGCATCATTGTTCACTGAGGGATAGTCAAGAAATTACAATTAGATATACACTTTTATTGATTAAATAGATTTTTGAATAACTGTCTGGGGCTAAAGTTATTCCTTTCTTATCTTCATTGATAGTATTTTTATATTATAATATTTTGGTCAGATTAGGCTACACACTGACACTTATAGGCATCATTGTTCACTTAGGGATTTGGAAGAAATTACAATTAGATATACACTTTTATTGATTAAATCTTTTGAATAACTGTCTGGGGCTAAAGTTATTCCTTTCTTATCTTCATTGATAGTATTTTTATATTGATAGCCCATTTGTCAGGATCACCCATAGTGCGAGTTGATGAATGTATATTTACATTTACATTTATTCATTTTATATGTATATATGTGAATAAAAGCCTAAATTAATTCTGTTCATCATATAAAGCGTTCGAGTCTCTTCAGAAAATATAGACTAAACAGCTCACTTCATAAGGATTAGTTTCAGTGTTGTAATGTAACGGAGTACAAATACTTCGTTACTGTACTTAAAAGACCCACTCCGATGAAAATCATGTTTTTCTAGGTGTTAACATATTCTTGTGGCATTTTTCTGATGTTAGAGGACATATCTTGAGAAAAATAAGCTCAAAGTTGTATTTCTGAGTATTTCTACATTCAAATGTCTGTGAATCAGTTGCAGACGCTAAAATGCCGTTTAAAATAGACTGGAGTTGTGACGTAGTAACTCCACTGGGCGGGGCCACAAGCTCATACTCAAATTGGAACACATACTGTAACAAATAAGTCACTTTTCACCGTCTATCAATCGTCAAAACTAAAGTTTGGAGAACATCACAGACTAATCCCGTCAGTATTACATCATTACATAATGAGAGAGGGCAGCCAGCCTCCTCCAGCCAAGCAACAGGCGACATTCGTGCATGTGAAATTCCGCGCTCGTTCAGGTAAGTAAGACTTGCACACGCCGGGTGACGACAAGTTTCGCCTGTCGCAGTCGTTTGTCCCCTCGTGTGTCAAGCCCATCACTCGTGAGAGAGTCAGTCAGTTTTTCAGCGGTGACATTAGCATCATAATAATCCCAAAATTCCGAGCAATCCACTGATACTAAATATGTCCTGAATGATCACTGTGGGAGGGATGAAATATCGAGGCGAAGTCGAGCTGTTATTTACCGCGACGTCTCGGAGTGAAATAATGATCGGTGATAACTTTGATTAACTTCGGATAATAATATATAATACTGTAATGCTTCTCCGTGCCAACGGCTCCGCCCACAACGCAGAGGCGAATTGCTAATGAGCTACTGCCGCTCTGCTGAAGCGAAGTCCCAGAAAACAGCACAGGTTTTGAGATTTTGGCTAAAAATGGCATAATCATAATTTAAAGACCACTGGGAATGTTTAAAAATAGATTTAAAATATGATCGGAGTGGGACTTTAAGTAGAAATTTCACGTATCTGTACTTTACTTCGCTATTTAAATTTATGTCAACTTTTACTTTTACTTCACTACATTTCCTAGATAAAATGTATACTTTTACTCCGCTACATTTCCACTAAGCATCTTCGTTACTCGTTACTACAAAATCAAATCAAAAGAAATGTGGGTTTGAGGTTTGGCGAATCACTGCTCCTAGATTGCATGACGCACGCTCTATTTCAGCGTAAAGCTTGTTTGTTGCCATGGAGGATGCACAACTGAACCCGTGGAAGCGCGAGCCGCGGCCGCGCGCGAATCCCAAACGCGACGCTTTACGAGATAAGATGCAAGTGGCTAAACTAAACCGCTGATTTACGATAGAAGTTTTAAACGACCGACATAAATAATCAGTTTGCAAAGCTCATCTTCGGTAAGGGGAGATTTACAGGTAAAGATAAAGAGACTGAGGGAAGAAGAACGAGAGATGGAGATGAGAAAGGAGAGCAGGTAGAGCAATAGCCTTTTGCATACTGTGCCCAGAATGAGAATAACTTTATTACAATGGATTCCTATTTAACACAGATATACATATGTTTTTTGCCAATGACAGTGGAAAAATAATATGCCCCCGAACGCCCTAGCAAGATCACTTTTGGGACCTCTGTATTTATAAAACCCTGTGTACGGCTTTTGCACTGAATATAAAATTATATTTTTGAAAAATACAATGAATTATAAGGCTGTACAGAACAGTGCACTATTGCAGACTGATTTTTTCTTAGTAGAGCAGCTAACTTAAAGTAGGCCTACATGCAGTGCGAGATAAACGATAACACAAGTACAGTACAGGCTACAAAACACAAACAACAGCAGGTTGTACCAGTTAATAGTATGCCTAGTATAAGAAATCCACAATAAAGTTCACAATCAAAGTTAACCGCTTGCTTAAAAAAAAAAAACTTTTTTTTACTTTTACTTAAAATACTTAAGTACATTAAATATCAGAAAATTACTTTTCATACTTAAGTACAGTATAAATCAGATACTTTAAGACTTTTACTTAAGTAATATTCTAAAAGGTAACTTTTACTTCTACCAAAGTCTTTTTCTAGTACCATACTTGTACTTTTACTCAAGTATTGCTTTCTAGTACTTTATACAACACTGATTAGTTTTACGATCTCTTTATGAACTTTTTGACGCGTCAAAGTGGTAGTTGCGTAGCTGTCAATGGAGGGACAGAAATCTCTCAATTACATCAAAAAGATCTTCATTTGTGTTCAGAAGATGAAGGAAAGTCTTACAGGTTTGAAACGACATGATGGTGAGTAATTAATGACACATATTTTATTTTTTAAAGGTGAACTATCCCTTTAAGATCATAACCGAACTCACCTTCACGACGATTCCAGTGGGAACGTGTTTAAGCACGACGCAGTTGCTGGTTTTGTTGGTGGCTTGTCCTCCAGGGCCAGATCCCCGAACAAACTGTTCCTCAAGGTCTTCATCGAGTAAAACTGGCAGGTCAATCTGGTATTTCTTACCAGCAGCGAAAACAAACGGCCATCCTATTAATCTCCAGTGTCGCTGTGGAGAAAGTAACGTTATGTGTCCAATGTTTATCATTCCCAACTTCAACTTCCAGACGGAGAAGAGCCGGTGACTGACTAAAGCCATCCTTCAAAGTGTCCCTTGTAGAAACACATAAGGATTAGCTCGACATATAAAACCCAATTAAACGTATTTAAGTAACAAACCTGAAACGAAACTACAGATAGGCCTACACACTGTACTATCTATATACACACACACATCATTACTTCTTCTTTTATTATGTGATGATTCACAAACTATGTTCACACTGCCATCTACTGTCCTGTTATACAATCAGAGATATATAATGTTAATAATATACAGGTGAAACTCAAAAAATAAGAATATCGTGCTAAAGTTAATTTATTTCAGTAATTCAACTTAAAAGGTGAAACTAATATATTATATAGACTCATTACATGTAAAGTG
Organism: Phoxinus dragarum; assembly: GCA_033366665.1. Taxonomy (NCBI): domain Eukaryota; kingdom Metazoa; phylum Chordata; class Actinopteri; order Cypriniformes; family Leuciscidae; genus Phoxinus; species Phoxinus dragarum. Next base: position 39,207 of record JARPMJ010006593.1, read on the forward strand.
AGATATTTCAAGCCTTTATTTGTTATAATTTTGATGATTATGGCTTACAGCTTATGAAAACCTTTTCACAATATTCTAATTTTTAATTTGGGGTTTTTATAAACTGTAAGCCATAATCATCAAAATTATAACAAATAAAGGCTTGAAATATCTCACTTTGCATGTAATGAGTCTATATAATATATTAGTTTCACCTGTAATAATAGTTATTCACTGTGGTTATGTAATTATGTTGCTACATAATACTGCTTCTATTAGTGCACTAACTTGTTTATAATCAAATCGATAATGACTTAATCATTATTTCAATTAACATTTAATGTAACTACATATAAAAGTCATTATTATACAAAAGCAATTTGCACTTTTCCTACAGCCCTTTAACTATTATAGTTTAGTCTAAACTGTGGAAGTAGATGTTGGTCAAGAAAACAGAAAATTAAAAATAAATGAGCACAACTTGTGCATATGGACATGAAATATTATTTCCACAGATTTATACTGTCGCTCTGATCATCAAGATGATGCATAATATATAATAATTTGAATTTTAATGCATTTTAAAGAGGCGAGTATTGTAAAACGTATTTGAAATTGAATAAATTTCTGTTAATAATCACAGAGATTTTACATTTCATATTTCCTGCATAATTTCATAAATACAAACTATATTTTGTTATGTCATCAAACACTCATCTGAACTATTTCTGACCATAAACATTATAGACGTCTGAACTTATTATTCCTAAACATACTGTAAATTCAGTTTGAAATGTAGTGAATTCAGTTTTGATGTTATTTTAAAGAAAGAACACCAACATGCATAAAGATATTTATTTTATTGACGTCGCAGCAGTCCTCTGGTCTCATTAAAGGTAATACCATAAACTGATGCTGAGCTTTAATGGCAAAAAATACAATCAGACAGAAAATGACATTATTTACAAATAAATAAGCCATTAAAAAAGTCTTTTGCAATTTACAGATAAATGAGATACAGTCTCTTCCTGATTTGAAAGAACATCAAATATGCAAAGCGTCTTAGTTAAACTGAACAGGCTAAATTAACCTCATTTGGCAATTTCCTGTCAAGACTAAGTATTATTCAACTCCTTAGTCTGTCGTTAACCTGAAAAATGAACGTCTGAGAGCAAAATATCATTCGCACACCACATTTAGTCAAGAGAGAGAAATACAAAAGGAATTGTTGAATTCTTGAAGTCTTTGGATTGGCCAGGACTTGTCATAAAGGATTAGTTCACTTCAGAATTAAAATTTCATGATAATTTACTCGCCCCCATGTCATCCAAGATATTCATGTCTTTCTTTCTTCAGTCGAAAATAAATTAATGTTTTTGAGGAAAATTTGTCTCTATATAATGGACTTTTGAAGGTCTAAATGTGAGTTTCAGAGAAGCTTCAAAGTCTCGCCGAGGAATAAGAGTCTCATCTGGCCAAACCATCCGCCATTTTATTTAAAAAATACACATTTATATACTTTTTAACCACAAATGCTCGTCTATGATGCGCCACATGTGAACATACGGTAATCATGTTGAAAGGTCAAGCGTGACGTAGGCAGAAGTACAGACCCAGTGTTTATAAAGTGAATGTGTAAAGACTACTCAAATAAATAAATAAAAGGTAAAACAACGATGTCGGGCGATTTTTGAAGTTGGAGGAGAAAATTAGATGGTGTGACCTTTCCAACGTGTAGTCGTGGACGTGCAAGATGAGCATTTGTGGTTAAAAAGTATATAAATGTGTATTTTTTTTAATAAAATGGCAGATGGTTTGTCTAGATAAGACTTTAATTCCTCGGCTGGGATCGTGTCGAGACTTTGAAGCTGCATTGAAACTCACATTTTGATCAGTTGGACCCCATTGAAGTCCATTATATGGAGAAAAACGTTCCTCAAAAACATTCATTTCTTTTCGACTGAAGAAAGAAAGACATCTTGGATGACGTGGGGGCGAGTAAATGATCAACTCTGAAGTGAACTAATACTTTAAATTCGCCACTTCGCTACCTGTTGATCCCCAATCTCTTCTGGAAGGCATCACCATCGCCCTTAGTGGCTTGCTGTGTGAAAAACATCAAGACAACAATGACATTTCTCACAAATCTGCAAAAAAAAACATAAACATAACGGTTCAGAAAGACATGCAAACCTTGTTGATGTCTTTGTGTCGGTCCTTGGTGACAATTTCTTCCAACACTTCCCCATCGCCTCTTATGAGCCTGTGTAAAAATTCATGTTAACGTTTCATTGTCTTGTGGATGTAGCAGGTGGATAGAAACTTACTCGAAAAATTTGAATATGGTGCAAAAGTTCATTATTTTCACTAAAAGGTGAAACTAATATATTATATAGACTCATTACATGCAAAGTGAGATATTTGAAGCCTTTATTTGTTATAATTGTGATGATTATGGCTTACAGCTTATGAAAACCCCAAATTCAAAGATGTGAAATTCAGAATATTGTGAAAAGGTTTTCATAAGCTGTAAGTCATAATCAAAATTATAACAAATAAAAGCTTGAAATATCTCACTTTGCATGTAATCAGCCGTGACGTATTCACGATACAGCACTTGCCTCTCGTACCTTATTGCCGTTATAAAACGGTTACCACACAATACAAATATTAAAGCCGAAAAATATGTATCTATGCAACTTTCATGAAGTAAAATCACTAAAAGCCTTCCTTCCGCTGGAAAAAATAGTCCCTGACCATAAACAGCAACAGAAGTTATATACATTATTTCTCCGTTAGATGGAGACGAAGACTGTGTTTATGAGTGAGTCGGTCAGTAGAGAAGACTTTACATTGAAAGGACTCAAACTTGTGATCACGGAGAAGAAGGAAGACGACACTGACAGATGACTATGGGCTCGGGGAAACCCCTTAACTGTTAAAAGGACAAGATATCGCAGCGGACATTCAAACTGATTTTTTAAATTATGAATATATAAGACTGACCTAAAGGAAAATGCTATATCTACTGTAAATGCAGGTACACTCGCTTACTCGATCTCTCACAATACTCTACTATAGCCTCAATTATCAATATCGATGAGATCAAACATGTGTTTGCGTTGCTAAGAGCGGTTGCTAGGGGTGTTGTGTAGTGATACATAGAACCGTTGGGTGAAGCGGTCAGAGCCGTGTTTTATTGTGAATTAAAACACAGCTATTGGCCAATCAGAATCAAGGATTGGAACTAACCGTTTTATAAAATATATTAGTTTCACCTTTTAAGTTGAATTACTGAAATAAATGAACTTTTGCACCATATTCGATATTTCCAGTTTCACCTGTATGCTAAATAGAGATTTAAAGGTGTAACCTGGTGCGCCCGGTCTCGGGGTCGACGACACGGCGGATGATGCTTTGCCTCGCATCGTATTCTTCCTTCGTCATCGGTCTCTTGGTGCAAAAGCTTTCCTTCTGTTCGTCAGTCATTACTACAGTACGAGAGAAACGGCATTATATCTCCAGAAAATGTTCAGCACAATTTTTGTTGAAAACACACAGTTCAGTAACGGTTTACAACAAGGTTTAATTTGTTAATATTAGTTTACTACATTATTTGACATGAATTCATGATGGGAAAAAAAAGTACTTGTAAAGCATTTAATAATCTTAGTTAATGTTAATCTCAGCATTTTAAAAAAGTTGAAAATGCTAATATTATGTAATGGATCAGAGATAACATGAAGTAACAGGGTTTTATAAAGTCGGATTTAAAGCTTTTTAAGACCTTCTTCAAGACTTGCACAAATAAAATTAATACATTATCGGCAGGGTAGTGCAATGCCTATGGAAACATTAAATTGTTAACTAGGATTTTTAAACAACTTTACAGTTCAGTTTTTACAAAAACAACAAGTTCTATAAAACTATAAACGTCACATCAGCATTTTTTTTAAGTCCCCCTGTGGTGAAAATCCAGCTTTTAATGTTGTTTATGCGTCTATGTGGTGTTTTTAATACGCTTTAAGACAAATCATGTGTAAGTTCATAAGTCGACAGCATTGCTGAGTATTTTCTGCTTAAAACTGCAGTGAACCAAAGACAGTCTCAAAAACACGGTTTGAAATCGCTGGTGTTTCTGACGTCACACACTACCTTGTAACCAATCAGATCAACGTGTGATCGTCAACCAGTGGATCTCTGAGTGAGTGAGTGAGTGGAGGCGGGGCTCATTTGCATATTCATTGAACCGCGCATACTAAATGAGGCAAGGGTGTCGAGTTATATTCAAGATATTTTAAGGCATGACGATTTATTTTTAAAGGAAAAATGCTTAAATATATAATTTTGGTAATCAAAGATGAGCTTCAAGGGGTTCAATTATTGACACCAGGGGGACTTTAAGAAAAGGGTTGATTCAAAAGTTAATTTATCCTGCATAAAAATTCAAGTAGATTTTTGTATTGGTCGCGCTGAATGAAAATGCAATTTCACTCTCTGACAGTAGGTGGCGCTTAGAAATATAGTGGTTACCCCAGTATACATTTATAAACGCTTACAAACACGATTTGCACCCCGTCTGAGAAGCGGTTTTCTAGAAACGTGCTTCAGAAAACATACAGTTGTATTTTTTTATAAAATAATGTTAACAAAGAATAATACTGTAACAAATGTATTGCTCAATGTTAGTTAATGCATTGACTAGCATTAAAGGGTTGGGCGTAGTGTAAAGGTGCGTTCACACTACAAGCGACACATTACCATTGATTTCAATGGGGAGTGGGCGTTTTCCGGCGACACGCGCGATCGCGGCCGCTGGCGACCTGGTGGGGTGTGTCTTGCGACACGACAAAGTTGAGATGTGTTAACTTTATGCAAATGAAGAGCGACTTTCGGGAGTGACAACCAATAGGAGAACCAACGTGATCATCCGTCACTCTCTGACAGAGGCAAGTTGAACGAGAAGCTAATTTTAGCAGTCAGAAACTAGTGGTGATATATCTCCGTGTGCATACAGTGGTGTTCGCAGTACTGACTCAGAGCCGGATTGGTTTCATGAACCCATATAGACCGGTATTTGCCCGTTTGCTGCAATTACATAGCCGCGATGGCAAAAAGCACTCACAGTTTCTCGTTCATCTTTAATATTATGCTTGTTATACTGATTCCATTTCTATTTCGAATTTTCCTTCCAAAATGTATGTTTGTAGTGGCAAGAAAACGGATTTGTTGTCTACAACATGGAGAAACATCCGTGAATGTCACTCACAAACATTACTAGGCAACCAGTAGCGGGAACGCCCACTAGCGACCTCACCGCCAGCCACTGGCGATCTGCAGCGACAAAGTCGCTTGTAGTGTGAACGTACCTTAAAGGAGAACTCCGGTCAATTTTAACATTGAGCTCATTTTTTTAGTAAATTTGGAGTGCTGTCAATACAGAGAACAACGACAAAAATCGGTGTTGCCTACACCGTGTTATCCTCTTTTTAAAATTTGCACCCTGTTGACTTCAATGGGGCATGTTTTAAACCTTTTTGTCGAGATTGTCGAGTTCACGCGCGTGATCATAAGTAACTAAACCTATGCGCGTGAACTCGACAATCGACTATTTTGGACTTCGACCGAAAACAGGAAGTAAATACAGGTATGTGCGCTGGCTGATATAACATAATTTTTATTCATATCTTTCACATCTTCTGCAGTCAGATTCACTCGTGTTCACTCTGAAGGAATCACTCAACATGGCTGGGCACTTGTAATGACACATCAAGGATGTTAAGAGGCTAAAAGAAGGTTTATAACGTGCCCCATTGAAGTCAACAGGGTGCAAATTTTAAAAAGAGGATAACACGGTGTAGGCAACACCGATTTTGTCGTTCTCTGTATTGACAGCACTCCAAATTTACAAAAAAATTAGCTCAATGTTAAAATTGACCGGAGTTCTCCCTTAACAGCGCAGCGCTTCTGGGTTGTATGTCAGAATGCAGGCTCACTATTGGCCGACACAGGTAATGTGTGTGATGCTGGCCAATAGCGAGCCGGTGTTCTGATGTACAACCCAGAAGCGCTGCACTGTTACACTACGTGAACTCACTCAGAGGAACACACAGAAGAACATCAAGAGTTGAATAAAGTCGTTATTTATGGGGGATTTTGCGCACAAAAAGTATTCTCATCGCTTGATAAGCTTAAGGTTGAGCCGCTGGACTATTTTAAACATTGTCTTTACTAACTTACTGGGCCGGCAAGTTTAAATTACAATAGAAGTCTATGGAGGAGTGAGACACTCTCAGATTTAATCACTAATATCTTCATTTGTGTCCCGAAGATGAATGAAAGTCTTACGGGGTTGAACAACATGAGGGAGAGTAATCACTGACAGAGTTTACATTTTTAGGTGAACTAACCCTTTAAAGGTAGGTAAGAATTGTCTAAAGAACTTTTTTTCAAATTGGCTTAAACTGTCTTTATATACCAATACATAATTAAAATGGAAGAACTTTGAAAAAGGGAGTATAAAAATTGAGTGACTCTAGTGTATTTAATCTTCAAAAATCACAGCTCATTAATTCCTACCAGGACGAAACAAGTGATTGGCTTGCGCGACTGTCACTCTCCGTCGCCATGACTACCGCCGCTATTACTGGCTCTGCCCACATGCGCGCAGTCGCGCACCCGTTTTTAGGTGGGAGTGAATGGAATTAATGAGCTGTGTTTATTGAAGATTAAATACACTAGAGTCACTCAGTTTCAGAGTACTTGCATTTTAATTATGTATTGGTATATAAAGACAGTTTAAACAAATTTGAATAAAAGTTTTTTTAGACAATTCTGACCTACCCTACCTTTAAGTAATGGGACCTTGTTGTAAAGCGTTATCATAACTTCTATTTTTCCTTTAGGCACTGGTGTGTGTTCTGCGAGCTCGTACCCGGGCCGGGTTCTTTGGTTTCCTCGTTCAGCCAGGTCTGCAAGAGCGGCTGAAGCGGTTCTTCAGAAACAGGAGTCGGTACAGAAGCCGGCACTGCTTCTCTTTCCGCTTTCAGCGCCAACTTCTTTTGCCGCTTCTTTTCCTTCTTCTCCCTTTTCTTTTCACGCTTCAGTTTCTTTTCTTCTCGCCGTTTCTTTTTCTTCTTGGCCTTCTTTTCTCTGGATGAGGAAGTGGAGCTTGAGGACGATGAAGAGGCGGAGCGGCTTCTCTTCATCTTTTTCTTCTCTAATTTCAGACCAGAATTTGAGGCACACGTTATACTGCATGTACACATTACTATTTGTTCATCTCTCAATCCTCGTTGCATTGCATGCTTTGAAAATACAGAGCTTTAATCATAAAACTCAGCATTTAAATATCATTTTACTAAGACATATTATAGTAGCAGATACAGAATGAAGACTGATATTTATATAAGTAGTCCGTTATAAACATCTCATTAACTTACAAACAATCAGAATTTCATCTTACTTTTTTGTCAAATTGTATATTTTTTGCTCAGTTTGGGCCAGCTTTTAGTTTTTTTACCCTCTCACTATACGTGTCCCTGGACCACAAACCCAGTCTGGAGCCGCACGGGTATATCTGTGGCGATAGCCAACTATACATTGTATGGGTCAAAATTATCCATTTTTCTTTTATGCCAAAAATCATTAGGATATTAAGATCATGTTCCATGAAGATATTTAGTAAATGTCTTACCGTAAATATATAAAACATGTATTTTTGTGAGTGAACGCAGCACATTCGTGAACATCAATGCACAACTTTAAAGGAGATTTTCTCAATGTTTCGATTTTTTTGCTCCTCAGATTCCAGATTTTCTAATAGTTGTGTCTCAACCAAATATTGTCCTATCATAACAAACCATACATCAATGGAAACCTTATTTGTTCAGCTTTAACATGATGTTATTGACCCATGTGACCGGGTTTGTCATCCAGGGTCACAAATGACTGATTAGATACACAGTATTCAGCTTTCATGTGATATATAAATATCAATTTCATAAAATTGACCCATGTGACTGGTTTTGTGGTCCAGGGTCACAATATGAATATTTTTTTATTTTGTCTAATGGTTCAATAGACTCTTCCATTAAAAAATGAAAATAGATTTTCCGGACTATTGGTGAAAGGGTCACGCAAGTGACAGAATCGTCTTGTCTTTTGGTGTAAACTAACGCAGTAGTCAATATAGATATACAGGTGAAATTCGAAAAATTATAATATTGTGAAAAGGTTTTCATAAGCTGTAAGCCGTAATCATCAAAATTATAACAAATAAAGGCTTGAAATATCTCACTTTGCATGTAATGAGTCTATATAATATATCATAGTCAAGGAAATTTCATACATATATTGATGAACTTGATCATTTGAATCTTTGCTTAAAACTTAAAAACTGCTTTTAATGTTCCTTGATTATTTTTGTATTTGATTTCTGTATTTTGATTTTCTTTTTCTATTAAGTTTGAAAATTGTCTCTGATTTTATTTGTGATATTAGTTTATTTATTTTATCCGATGTTGTAAAGCACATTGGTCAGCTGCTGCTGTTTTAATGGTGCTATATAATATACGGGTGAAACTCGAAAAAATTTTAATATCGTGCAAAAGTTCATTTATTTCAGTAATTCAACATAAAAGGTGAAACTAATATAATATATAGACTCATTACATGCAAAGTGAGATATTTCATAATCATTTTGATGATTATGGCGCATTATGAACAGCTTATGAAAACCCCAAATTCAAAATTAGAATATTGTGAAAAGGTTTTCATAAGCTGTAAGCCGTAATCATCACAATTATAACAAATAAAGGCTTGAAATATCTCACTTTGCATGTAATGAGTCTATATAATATATTAGTTTCACCTTTTAAGTTGAATTACTGAAAGAAATGAACTTTTGCACAATATTCAAATTTTTCGAGTTTCACCTGTAATAAGCCATTAGTTTAAGATGAGCACTTTTCTCACCAGAGGAGCGTTCATGCTTCTTCTGGAGGCTTGGACTGGGTCTCCGGGCGCTTGATGTCAAGCTTTGGGATTTGCTCTCTTCTCCGAGTCTGATCTTAGATCTGCTTTCAGTGTCACTCCCTCCCATCAGTAATAATCGACTTGCCAAGCTGTCGGGAAAGTAGAAGTCCGGTTTCGTTACTGTTTTAAAGCAGTATGATCTCGTAATAAATGCAATTGCTATAAATCTGCAAGTAAAAAAACAAACAGTGCAACATATATCAAGTATAGAAGTTTGATAACACATAACAACAATTAGGTTCAATTCGTTAACATTATCTAATGCATTTATTATCATACACTCAAAAAAAGTAAGCCTTTTAAAAATATTTTCGCAATTTAAGCAATAGTAAAAATCCATCAAATTAATGATTGTTTAAATTATTAAATTAAATGATGTAAGGATTATTCACTTTGATGGAATTGTACTATGAATTAAATTGCGTAACGTTATTAAATCTGAAAAAAAGGCTTAATTTTTTAAGTGTAGGCTAAAAATAATACTAGTCATAAATATTACGAGATTAAAAAGTCGAAATTATGAGAAAAAGAAATAATGACTTTCTGTGTTATGATTGCCTTTACTGTCATAATTTTGACTTTTCATTTCATAATTATGATTCACACATTTTTTTTTTTTTTTTTTTTTTACTTGTGGTAGAAATTGTCTTCCATAAGTCAGTGTGCAAGAAAAGTAATTGATAAATGTCCTAAACAGCCACTCATATGAATTACTTAAAGAAACGTATCAACAACAGTAAAGTGTGTGTGTACGCACACTGCATTGAGACAAACCGTCTCGTGTTATAAAGCGCATAAAGGTGATTAAAGCTGGTTTAGCCGATAGTTCCTCTGCACTGCCATCTGTCGTTATGAGGAACAACACAACTGGGGATACATCGTTATAAACTCCTCGAGTGTTTAGGTCGAGAGCATAAATAAGGCTGGCTAACCGCAGAGTTATTGCAACAGGCCCGGAGCTGCATGGCCGCTGCTAATCTAACGTCGAATGGCGCCAGCACAAGCTTCCTCTTAATTATAATGACCCAATAAATATCGCCCATTAATACTTACTCGTCCACCAGTCCAGAACTCCTTTACTTTCTGCTTTCTAATACGATCTTTAAACCTGAAGCCTGTAGAGAGCCGTAAAGAGTGCACTCTGCCGTATCAACAACAGAATGCCGGATATCCGGTTTCGTGATTTTTCAAAATTAAAGTTCTAAGCGTTAAAACTATTTACATTTATTCTATATTTAGAAAATAATCTTAATAATAATGTCATATATATATTATTAATGTAGTTTAATATGTGTTAATATCGTGTATGGATGTATATACATATACACACACCAAACTATATTACGGTATATATTTAAAAAAAAATGTTTGTAAATGGATTTGGCTGATGGATTTATCCAAATTGACTCGGGTTGCATTCAAGGTACATGTTATCAGTTCATTCATGCCCTAGGAGTTAATCCTATAGCCTTTGTGTTGCCATCACCATGAACTACGTGAATATTATCATCAATAAACTCCATAATCATATTAGAAGTTAGAATATACAATCATACTAGTTCCTACGTTTGAACAAAACACGTAAGATATTCAAATACAAACAGGCTAATATGATTCAAATAAAACATTAGGTTGCATTATGATGCTTTTAATTTCATGTCTGGAAGGCATTACATGTTAGTATGCAAAACATCATCAAACTTTTACAAAATTTAGTCGAATTTTCTTTCAATCTCCCTAAGAGTAAATACGTTCTGATCTCAGAAAGGCGAGATAAGAGGGGAATAAATAAAATAAAAAAAGTAGTGATGGGTCAGTCAAATCAATCACAAATATTCCCTGAGGAATAAACCATCATTGCAAAGGTCATTTGGTCAGTTATCTTTCATGCTGACTCACAACTATTGACCATGTGACTCTTTCAACACATTCACATCTGGGCTGCAGAAACCTAAAGGTGAATGCAACAACACTGTCTTGCCACTCACTGACTGCAGTTGTACTAGAACATTTCTTATGCGTTTCTCATTAATAAATATGCTTCAAAACATCTGGCAATATCCTATTACATAAACATACAAAATGCAGAAAAAAAGCAAAAAGCAAAACTGTAACAGTGTGTAAACAAAAGTTGAAACTTGTCTAATGCATGGCGATGTAACTAAAAAATACACTAAATAATATATATTTTGTTTAAAATATCTGAATGAAAAAGCACATTCATTTTCTCAAACCCTTGAATATATATATGTATATCTAAACAAAAATAGCATTTAAAGAAATTGCCTTTCCACGTGGAGATCCTCAATAATAAAGTGTGAGTGTGGAATGTGACGCGAGCCGAGACTGAGGGTGTTATGAGGACGCTACCATCCGCACACGCTGAGGGGGGGTTAAAATCACATTTTTTGCTGCCTTGATGGTATTTTTCATCAGCATGGCTACAGTCATTGGTCCAACACCGCCGGGAACTGGAGTGATGAAGCTGGCCTTCTTTCGAACACCTGTGGAGACAAATTACAAGTCATAGTCATAGTTTAGCTTCTGCTGCAGAAGTATTGTCATGATTTAACTTGGTGTCGTTTATTTTTACCTGTTCACAAGAATCAACACATCAAAAAATATAGGTTTTGCTTAGTAAAAGGTGGTTATATTGCTATATTGATATATTTAAAAGGGATATTTGTCCACTGAACGATGTGTATTTAAATTGTGAAATGGTTACTATGTCATTTATGTAGTAGAAATGTGAAATAATTTTAGAAGTTGGTCCCTTCTAGACTGAGAAAAGCCAGAAAATTTATTTTTGGCTCTTATGGATGAAAGACAACAACTCCCAGAATGCACTTGCTTCGCTGCCCTACGAG
>JARPMJ010006594.1:0-51064 GCA_033366665.1 Phoxinus dragarum
AGGAAGTGAGCCTGACCCCCCACTTGCCTTGGATTCCTGGGAAGAGGAAGGAAGAGGAATTTTAGATTAGGATTTTCTAATTGTTTTTATATTTAATAAAGCCTGTCATTCTTTTTATTCCTGTCTCCTGCCTCCTCCTTTGACACGCTCCTCAGGGTGATCCTGGTCTAGGGGTGGGTGCAGTCTGGCTTGGCCCTCCTCGACCTGTGACATATGCATAAAGGTAAAAAAAAAAAAAATGTTTTAGTGTGATCAAGTGGTCTAATACGATTCAGTTATAGGTTTCAGTCAGGTCCTTTTCCTACTGCACAACCCTGTTCACTCAACACAGTACATATTGCATAAACACACACATGCTCTGGCCAGAGACAGTGTTTACAACTGCTCAGTCTAAACTGGGCCACAGCAGAAAAAAAACACACACACACACACACGCACACACACACGCACGTGCATATATAAGGATCCTTGCCAGTTGTGTTGCTTATAGCCAAGTAATTTACTAGTCTTTAACAAATAATCCCAGGGGCAGCACAACATATGTGTAGCTCAGCCCTCACTGAACTTGTATCTGAATGTGAATGTGTGTGTCTACGTGCAGGTGTAAATTGTTGTGAAATATCCCTGCATTGCTGGGGCTGTTAAATTATTCAGGGCAACAGTGCACATTGGTTGAGGGAGTGTGGGACGAGTGTGGATGTTAGGGGTGTGTGTGTCTGTGGGAGTGTTTGTTTGTGTGGGTGCTAGTCAACTTCAAGAGACAGACGTGTGAAGGTGTGAGTAAGGTAGTGTGCATGTGTGTGTATGCAAGAGTGTACAATGTGCTAGTGTCATGATAGTGATGAACAGTTTATGCCCCCCAAAAATGTCATTATGGTGGACTCACTCATGGGAAAGTGTTGTGAAATCAACTTAGTTTTATTGTAACTAGGCAACCAAGATAGACTAGATCAATGTTTGTGTGAGTATATGTGTGCTGGGAAAAAGCTTTCTTTCTTTCTTTCTTTCTTTCTTTCTTTCTTTCTTTCTTTCTTTCTTTCTTTCTTTCTTTCTTTCTTCTTTCTTTCTTTCTTTCTAAAACCATCCCCATGTCTAAAACCTCCTTTTTCTCCTCTGTTTTTCTCTGACATTTGTGTCCAAACTGGACTTTCCCTACGTCCACCAGTCTATTATTTAATTTAGTGACTGAGACGGATCAGACTCGCAATTATTTGTTATATTTAATAAATAATCCACATTTGGGGGTTACTAACCCCAAACTGCAAGTAACAAACAGATACAGAACCAGACATGGGTTAGCTGCAAAGACACATCAGCCAGATTAAAGTTTTAGATTAGTTTTACTCTCAATTAATTCACTTTGAAACACACAAATAGACCATTTTAATCCCATATATTCAGGGTTTGAAAATAACACGCGCCAACTCGCCAATGTGGGTAAAAATCAGCTGTGGTGGGTAACGCTGTCAAATCACTAGCCAGTTCGGTTATTTATTTACTCACTTTAGCGCAAATACTCAACTCGTAAGTCATCATGTTAAATACATCGTATTGTGCAGCGAAGATTAAAAGCATTTGGTTAACAGAAAATACATTATTATTATTTTTATGTTCTTTGTACCTATTGTATTGATCTGTCCACCTAAAATACATTTTTGGTGATGATGATGATGAAAGGGGAAAGGAAGAGATGGCTGGATGACAGGATTTTGTTTGAATAAGAAATAAATACCAAATACTAATATACTGTATATACTGTAAGCTACGACGTAAATCATTTTAAAATTGTTTATTTATTTTTTGGCTAGTAGAACTTCTGAAAGGCTTCTGGGCGGCACTGCCGGAGCGGCAGTGGCTCAGTGGTCCATGTAGGTTGTCTACAAACTGGAAGGTTGGTGGTTCAATCCCCGGTTCCACCTGACCAAGTGTCGAGGTGTCCGTGAGCAAGACACCTAACCCCAGCTGCTCCCGACGAGCTGGATGGCGCCTTGCATGGCTGACACCGCCGTCGGTATGTGAATGGGTGAATGTGAGGCAAAAATGTAAAGCGCTTTGGTGGCCATTGGGTCTGTGAAAGTGCTAAATAAATGCAGTCCATTTACCATTTAATCAAATTGGCTGGTGAGTGAAAACGTTAATTTCAAACATTAACTTGTAACCTGCATAGATTCTATATATAACTACTTGTGTCATGTATACAATTGTTCAGTACGGAACACGTAATATGCATGCACATGACGTCACCGTTTTCACAAATTTACGTATTATAATTCTGGTTAATTCTGGTATTTATTAGTATTATAAGAATCGTATATACTCACCCATCTAGAACACAAATGATTGTAAAATGTCCCTCAGAAAGTACAACTTCTTATTGGCTCACTCATCTTTACACTTTAAAAGATCACGATCACAAGATCACGGCAGTTTCTCAGAAATTATGACGATGCTGGTGCTGAGCTATATGTATTTGAAGGATCACTAGTTTGCGCCAGGGTGTGGCTTTTGGCCTTGTCTTTCCAACCATCAAAGACCATCTTCATCATCCTGGCTCTCTCTCTCATCAATACAACATCAGAAAAGATCAACCAAAACCTAAACAAGTTGCATCAGGGGTCTCTTTCAAAAGGCGAGATGTGCAAGTATAAGACTTTGTCTAAATATTTGATATACTAAGTAACACCTACCCCTGTAACAAAGCTGTTTTAGAATGAAGAAACTGATGTTTCTTTCAAGCTGTTTGTGTTCTGAATATCAAATACTGCAATAACTTCCTGCTCTAGCTTCTTTCCGGCAGATCTATGTCCAGGAGGAGTGATATCCTAATAGTCTATATCTGTTCTCGCTAAACATTGCCAACGAGTGGTGGGACGTTTAAGACTGATTTTGCCAGAATCCCACAAATCAGTTACTTGATCCAAATATGTTTATTGATCGTTATTAATATGATCATATTTCCCTTTTGGCCTAATTTTCTGCAATAAATTAATTTCACATTTATTAGTTTATCAGCCATTACCCAAAGCAAGCCGAGGCACATTTTGAGTGTTTATTATTTTCTAGGAAATCAACATTTGGCTGACTTCTAGTATAACCTCTGCACATTAACCCTTGCACACGTAAGTTTAAAATATTCTAACTGACCCCCCAGCGTGAGTTTTTTAAGGCGACCGTTATTTAGAACCTGTCACTTTATCGTTTCCATGGTGACGCGTCATTGCTTGTCACGTGACACAGCGCAAACACAACACAGTGCTGAATGAATGATGATCTGCTTTTATGTAATTTTCTCTTTTTGAATCAAAATATTCAAAAATATGTTAGATATAGCATGAAACACAGATATTCCGATTGTCAAATATGTGCATGTGGATGTGTTTGGTTGTTTAAACACTTTTATAACGATCGCGTTAGTTGAGCTGTATGCGCGATGGGCGGCGCCATGTTAGTTTGTGCTGGATTTACAACACGTCAATTCCTCCACTTCTCACGAAATACATGAAAGTAAGTGGCAGGTTAACTAAGAGAAGAATAGGGTAAAATGTAAACCTACTTACACATTGTGTATCTGATATGAATAAAACATGTCGTCTTATTATAATGGAAAGGATTATTATTGGCGCTTCCATAGACATCTGTGTGTATTTTACAAACTCAAATTCATTGTTTGCTAGTACTTATGTGATTTTAAATGCCTGAAACCTAAAATAAACATTATGTGGTTGAAAACACTGAATAGTTGTGATATATGACAAGCGCGAGCACGTCCATCTCTGGCTCAGCGCCAGCCATCGCGCGAAAGCACATTTGAATTTAGCAGTTGATCACGTGATGCGCTGACCGTTCTAATCACACCGGTGTGATCGTACGCTCCAGGGACCAGCCAAGACTGATCACACCGGTGTGATCGTACGTGTGAAAGGGTTAAGCTTAAAAAGTAGAAAGTATTTTAACCAACAATTCCTACACAGCAGCTCTGACCATTGTACATAGCAAGACAAGAAACAGGAGAATGCAAGAGAGATCTTGCTCTCTTACAGTTTTTCCCTCTCTTTTCTTAATAGCACGGTTCAAATCCCGTAATCATTTTGCAGAACTAACATGCATTCACATGTAATGTTCCAATCGAATGGAGGAGTCGTTCATTATAATTGCCCTTTGAAGACATCAAATGTTGACAGAGGTCATAAGAGGTCTGACACACACTTATGTTCTCTCTCATTTGTAGACACACTTGCCGTGTCAGCGGTTATATCCATATCAGCTCAGCCAATGATCTTGCTTATTTTCTGCAAACCTGTATTTCTGTTCAACAAGTCTTCTCCATGCAACCATTTCCTCTTCCTTTTATGCTTTGTCTCCTTTTATGCTTTTTCTACCTTGAACACCCCTTTCTCTTTTTTATTTTAATCCTCTTCTTTGTCATGTTAATATTTTATGAATTCTCTTCATTTCCCTATTTGTTATTCTTTGGCCACATTACACCCCGTGTATGTTGCTTTAGTAGAGATGCAAGCTCTCTGTCTCTGTGGAGAACAGAAACCTCATTCGTCCTGCACGTTTCCCCCCTGTACAAGCCATCAAAGTTTGTTGCATATGGTTTGCGTTAAACTGCACTGACAACAACATGTTATTTTGGGTGATTTCACCCCTCTAAATCATGAAAGAATCACTGAACCTAATCTCTGATTGTAAATTTGATGGTAACACTTTGCAATGGGTGCACTAATAAGCATTAATTCAAGCTTAACTAATGCACAGATAATCATGAGTTAACGTATGACTCCTGAAGAACTAAGCCATTCATTTATGATTGCCGCATCAGCAACTAATAAAGTCTCTCTGATTATTAGATGAAGTAATATATGAATTGTAATTAATGAAATGTGCCAATATGTATTAATTCCTTACGAACATATAGTATTAAGTAATTAGTGCGTTAATTACGTTAGTAATGGGTCAAAGCCATGCATTTTAACTTTCGAGTTGTCTGCTTTAATTAATCATTAGCTAATTATTTGCAAAGATGTCATTATGATATGACTTTACTTGTTGAGGCACACGACTATCAACTCATTATTAAGTAATATGTCATTTTGCTTTTGACATCCACACTAAGCCTTGGATTTTAATATCAAGCCGTCTACAACTGGGATTCCACTGGCGCATCCAGTATCCTCTTGTTCATGGCACAGGATTATGTCTGGTTGAAGCTTGAGGTCTCAAAAGTGGGACACTGAGAACATGCGGCCGGACACTGCTATTTCGTAATACTGTTTTTACACTGGACGCAAGCGGCAAGTCGCTACACAACAAAAGACAATAGAATTATATATCAGTGATACTGTCTACTCTGTATGCAGCACGATGCGACACAACAAATCCCCAACAGTAAACCTGTACCCCGTTCTATTTATTGCATACTCTAAGCATTTGTTCTACTTTCGAATACAAAGGACAGATCGATTTGCAATGGTCTGTCACGTCCAGTATAGACAGCTGTTGAGAGGGATGCAAAGGACGCGTCTGGTTTAGACACGATGTAACCTAACAGCTGCCAGTATGCGCTAATATTTGTGTGCGGCCCAACTTACCCATCCTTTAAACACATTCTCTGACATTTGACATTACATTTACTGTGCAACTGCCCCACAGACCTCAAACTTCTGTGGGTATGTCAAAACCCATAACGACATATTACTTAGTCATGTGTCTCAAGTCATAAAATAATAATATCTTTGCAGATCATTAACTAATGATTAAAGCAGACATCTGGAAGTTGAAACACGTCTTTGACCCATTGTGGTAATTAACACATTAATTTACACTATTATTTAATAATGTATGTTGCTAAATAATTAATACATGAAGTCACATTTAATTAATGGCAGTTCATAGGCTATATTACTTAACCTATTAATCAGATAGACTCTTTGTTAGTTGCTGATGCAGTAGTCATTAATGAATGGTTTGGTTATCAATTAGTCATACATTAACTCATGGTTATCTGTGCATTAGTTCAGCATAAATTAATGCATATTAGTGGACCCGTTTTGTAAAGTGTTACCAATTTTATATTTAAGCAGGAAATACATCGCTTGAGGAAAGGTGTCATGCTAACCCTTTAAACCCAAAGTGTAGGCTACCAACTGCGAAAAAAAGACCCAGACCCAGACCCATGTGTAAATAATATACGGATGCAGCATTGGCGTTACGTTCTCGCATGTAACTTCATGCTGCAATTGTGGAAAATGAACATAATCCATTGCATCGATCACAAGATATTCCTTATGAAGTTCCCGTAAAACTCTACAGGCGCAAACTAAATGGAATTTCACGTGGCGGTTTCACTTGTAACTTCATGAAACATGCACATATTTTTAGAAAATGGCACATCATTACTTACAGTGAATGCTCCCGATTGAAATAAATCCAACATCAAATGTAATGACCCCCCCCCCCCCCCCCCCCTCTCAATATAAAGACAGTACCTTGGTCAGTTTCTGAATAAATCAGTGTTTTGAACAAATCTTTTAATCGAACGTTTCAGTGACTCACTTATGACATTCACTCATTGAGTTCCTCAATAAATATGTGTTCTTGAATTAATCGTTTGACTGATTGAATCAATGACGTACTCATAAAGATGATCACTTGTTAATTTCCTGAAAGAAACAGTGTTTTTTTTAAAGGATCAGTTGAGTGAATTATTTAATGACTCGTTCATAAAGACAGTCTCTTGTCAGCGTCTTCTGGCCTAAAGATGTAACATTCAGAAAGAGTTAAGAAAGAGAAAAATAACCACCACTAATGCCCAGACTGTCTAAAACCCAGTCTGTTTGGAACATGTGAAAATAATCAATTTTGAGGACCGGAACTAACTGTTGTATAATTGAATCCTAAAGGCAGAGTAAAGTTTATCTAGAGCAGATGTTGCCTATCACTGTGGTTATAATGGAATCCTTACCATCTTATTGTCTGTCAGTGGGTTTTCTCTTGAGACTAATCTGGGATTCATTTTGGAGCAGATAAGGCTTTGATTTGTCTAAGGAGTTGGTCCATGATCAGTGTAACAGTGCAGAACGTTTCTGGTGAACTGATTTTGTGATAATTGCCAGTTGGGAAAAATGTAAGTAAAATCTCAGAGCTGAACAGATTGCGTCTCTTATACTTGTCATTGGTTGTCTCCCATACTGTGCAAGGACCCCCTTAACTAACAGTAGAAGTGGGAGGCTTATTTACATAGTTTTAGGGTTTTTTCTGTTGGAGTTCCCAACTGACACTTCATGACATCAGAGTTCACCTGATGTACAGTAGGTTTGTACTGTATATGTGAGTCAGAAACTAGTCAGAGAGGGCTCTGCTGTAAAAGATGAGATCCCAATGACCCGTGTGTGTTGTGTGTGTATCCTACACCCAAGTGGTGTTTGGTTATCCCAGCTCAAGGTGCATGTAGGGTAAATTATGCAAACAAGGCAGAGCATCTGTTTTTCTTATGCATAATGTATGTGGCACATGATGAACCTGAGAAGGCGCTCTACTCTTAAGTAGTTTATCTGAAACCTTTCCATATGACCTTTCTGCTTATACCTGCTTAGATGACGCACCACCTTATGTTTACTGCTGAGCTACACGATATTACTTATCATCCAGCATATCGTCATTCAGCGACAATGTTTTTGGCGGTGTCAGAAATATCAGCTCTTCTCGGAATTATGCCACATTGGAAAATAATGATGGGTGTAAAGTAATGTGCTGAGCCTGGCACTACATTTAATTTTCTCCATAATAATTACTAATATATGCAACTTTAAGACATAAAACAAGAATTGTTTTTGGCCTTTTTGTGTATTTTGGCAGGAAAGCGTGGGGTAGAGCGAGAGGGGAATGGGATCGGCAGAGGACCTCGAGCTGGGAATCGAACTTGGGTCGCCGGAGGCTCAGGCGGCCATATGTTTGCACGCTAACCACAGGGCCATTGGCGCCGACAAATAAAACAGGGATTTTTTAAGCTAAATTTGATCACAAGTAGAGGAAGGACTGTATGGGTGTCTTTTTTTTACTTCAGTTCTCTGCAGTTTTTCTGATGCATAGCAGATAATGATTTATGTTTTACTTGGGACGTTTGGTATCCTAATTGACCTAATGAGATGATTTTTCACTTAAACTTAATGGAGCAAAATTCTCGTGCTCATTAAATCATTATGAACCACAGTCTTTCTTCAGAAACAAATAACTTGATGTTATTTTTAGCCCTACTTTGGTGAGAAAAGTGTCTATCTGTTATCTGTACGCTGTTATTAATTCATTTCTTGACAGGACGCATTAGAGTGCTCCCCTGTCACTGTGAAACCATCTGTTAATCAGCACTTTTGTGACTGCCAGCATATGTCTAGAATCAAAGCCTATGAACATGAGCACCGACATCTAAAAAGGTTTACAGTATCACTGGAATACAATAGTTCTGGTTGAAAAACATAATGAAACCTGAAGATAAATAGTGGAAGAAGGAACTGTTATATCCGAGTAGTAAAAACAGGAAAAAATACATTATAATTAATATTTAAGAAATACACTACTGCTTAAAAGTTTGAGGTTGTTAATATTTTTTTTATGGTCATGGTCATAGTCACCAAGGCCTCATTTATTTGATCAAAAAGATAGTAAAAATAGTTATATTATGAAATATTGTTACAACGTAAAATAACTGTTTTCTATTTTAGTATACTCTAAAACATAACTTATTCCTGTGAATGCAAAGCTGGGTTTACAGAAGCCATTACTCCAGTCTTCAAACCCGATCACACTAAATGCGTCTCTATAGCACGCAGTGTGTTTATCGTGTAATTTATACGCGAAATTAGTTTTTACGTGGATATGACACGCATGGGTTGGTTAGGGTAGGGTAGGTTTAGTAGTGGTGTGGGGTGCGTGTGTATTATACGTTTGGGTAGAATTAGTGGTGTGGGGTGCGTGTGTATTATACGCAATGAAGTGCCTATCAAATGCACACAAAAACTGCGTATCATATGCATGTAAAAACTCATTTTCGCATATAAATTGCACCGATAAACACACTGCGTGCTATAGAGACGCATTTACGTGAGAACAGGCTGAGTCTTTAGTGTCACTGCATTATAAATGTTTTCATGATGTATTTTCATAATATAATTGTAACCAAAGTTCAAATGCTAAATTATAATATTTGTAGAGACATTGTTACATCTGAAATTGGTTGTTTGTCATGTCTTTTAATGCAGTAGAAAAGTAGTATAATGTATTATAACTGTATTACAATTATGCATGCGATCACAATGCATTATAAGGTGCATTACAAGCCATAATTAATGCATTAAAATACTTCTATAATGCATTATATATAAAGGTTTTAAGTTAAGTGTTACTTACTATCACTTTTTTATAAACTGAATGTGTCCGTGCAGAATATAATGATTCATTTCTTTCAAAAATTTAAATCTTACTAACAGCAAACTTTTGATAGTGTATTTGTTCATTAAAACGTTCTGTAATAGTTTAGCATTGACAGAAAACACAATTGTGATCGTTACATTGTATATACGTACATAATTCATGTGTTTGTAAACATCTCAATGCTAATAGAAAAAGGACCACAATGTTTATGCCCACTATTTTGTTTTAGGAAGAAACAAAAGTCAGAGGAAAGATTATTTAAAATATTTCACTGACCAAACAGTGGGTGTGGTATCAGACCCTAGAAAGATATTATATATTTTAGTAGAAGTAATAAATAATAAAAATGGAAAATAGAGTTTCCAATAGAGTTTCCTTAGTCCCACATGCCCACAGCGGCAGTAACAGCATCACGCATCAGACCAATAGGGGAATACCAGAAGCCCACCTCTTACCTAACCCGAACCCCTTTTGCATTCCCCGTGATCCCTACCACAATATTCCCAACCCTCTATTTTCCACTTATTATTTAACATCATTTTTAAACGCATCTCCACAGCCTTTCACCACACCCACTGCTTCTGTTCTCCTCTACCCCACCAAAAACTCTTAGTTTGGACAGTTTGGCAGGAGCTGATATGCTGCCAGGATTCTTCTTCTGAAATCAATAGCAAAAATGCAAATTAATAATTTCCTTTCTCCAAGGCTGCAGAGAAATGAATACATATTTATGTCAGAAGGATATGTAATTTGATCTACAAAGTTAACTATATTGCATTGTGGAGGTCACATCACAGTGGGACTGAGTGCTAGACTGGGGCGCACGAATCATATTGTTATGAAGCCTGTAGGGAGATAAAGGCAGTAGCCTTGACGAAAAGAACAAAAAAGAGAAAGCAAATTGCAATGATTTATAGAGTTATAGCCTGGAAATGTGGCCTTTTCCAGAGTATAATGGCATAATATATGAAAAGGGCAATGAATTAAGGCAAGTGGCATATTATGAAAGTAAATTTAGTTTGGATCACTATGAATGTATAATATACCTTACAGCTCACAATGTAAACCGAAGTTAGCGGGAATTAGTTCTAGCTAGCTAGCTCGAGAAACAGACTGCAATATGCATGAGTACGTCTAAAGTAATAAGTAGGCTACACCGTTTTTATTGGAGGGTTTTTTAATGTCACCATTGGAGTGTCATTTACACACATAATGCTGGCTTGCATGATTTGAAAAGCTAGCCAGCTCTTGATAATGAGAGACTGTTCCATAATCAAAGCCCTCAAACCAGAGAGATGAAAGGAGAGAGGCTGCAAAGCCTGCCTGACACGTGTACCAAGCCCCTTCCTTCACTTTCCTTTATTTCTCTTCTTTTTCCCAGAGAGAGGGAGGAAAAAAAAGGAAGAGAGTCGGACAGAAAAAGAAGGCAAAGACAGAGAGACACCGAGAGGAAAGAGCAGAAAGCAAAACCATCACGCTGTGAGTTTTGTCACCTATTAAAGAAGAAAAAAAATCTTCATCTCCTTGCTCTGCTTGGAGGGCTGAGGAGGGCCGATGCACTGCAATGATCAATGGACCTCACAGTGGAGGATATCACAATGTCTCTAATTGAAACATTCCTTCAGGCCCTCCTGTGGGGGTCCTGTTTCGTGGAGAAAAACCCTCAAACACATGGCTCATCCTCACTCAGGACTTTTGTTTCAGGATGTGGTTGTTATTGGGGGACTTGGCTGACTTTCACATGTCCTGTTAGTTTACTGAGGCATGCTCACATTACTCTAAACAAAGAAACACCAAATATTGCAGAGCAGTTCAGTGCTTCATGTACTTTCAAATCCAAGGGCCCCAAAAGGTATTTGGACACTTGTGAACATCTAAAGGGTTGTTTATACCAAGACAATATTCAGCGTGAAATTTTCAGCCCAGGGTCATTAGAAAAATTTACCTGTGGCAAGATTTTTGCAAAATGCAAAATACGTTGCGTCGTGCACGTTTCGTGGCAGTTTTACTGTGCGTTCACACCGGACGCGAATAGCGCGTCAAATTCGCGCCTGCCGCGTCTAGTTTGACGCTTGATCACTTTCTGTCCATTCGCGCGTCAAGAGCGAAATGAACGCGCGTAAAAACAAATTTGAGGCGAAATTTACGCGCGTCCGAGGCGAAAGTTTAAAAAGTTTTGAAACCCGTTGACGGCTATCTTTTTACAAGATGTGTGATGTTGATCGATCATTTATCGAGAGAGTCACCGCTCTGTACTTGCTCTGGAGAGCAGAACAGCGGCGTAGGCGTCATCGTCGCCGTATTTGGATCCACCAGACCCTTCGGAGGCGGACCCAGTTTGGCGAGTTTCACCATTTGCTCCAGGAGCTGCGCCTGGATGACGGCCACTTTCAGCGGTACTTCCGCCTGTCTCGCACACAGTTTGATGACCTGCTGTCCCGCATCGGAGCGAGGATCACCCTCCAGGACACCAACTACAGGCGATCTATCCCAGCTGCGGAGCGCCTGTCCATCTGTCTTCGGTTAGTAAATGTATGATACTTTAAATACAGTAGGCTATATTCAATATGCTAACATATGCTATGCTATCAATGTTCTTAAAAAACTGTGGTAGGCTACGGATAGGCTACCACTGTTGGTGCTCTTTCTAGTGATACTCAGTTAACTATAACCTAACGTTAGACATAACATAGAAATTAAAATATTATCTTGGCAGACGTAATACTGTCATGTTTTTCTGTATTCTTTCTAGTGATAACAGTTACTGAGTTACTGCATGGTTAACTGCTATAACCTAGACATTCACATATTCTCTTGGCAGACGTGATACTGTCATTGTGACATCCTAAAATATGTCAATTTGTGGTTCTGGGTGAAATCAATTAGTTTCTTAAATTTGCTCATTTTAATAGACCATTATTTGGGTCTGAGAGATCGGGACTTTTATTTTAAAAAGTGAACTGAGGACTGGGAAGGAGGAGCTGTATTGCGCCGGCGCCCTCACAGCTGCTGGAGATTATGTGCCACGCATACACGTTTGCTTCTGTCTCTTCAATTTTCCCTGTTTTCACAGGACTTTCTAATCTGTAAACAAGGTTTTCTGCACGGGGCCTGCAACATCATGTTGTTCTGTATAAACACAGTGATCTTTCTAGTGATACTGACTGAGTTAACTGCTATAACCTAGAAATTAACCTAGAAATTAAATATCTCTATCTGTAAGCAATAGTGCTTGATTATTGGCATTTTAATATACCATAAAGCATTTAATAGTATACTTGTTGAATATGAAACTACAAGTGTACTTGTAATAATATTTATAACAATGTTTTAGTTTCTTGCCACTGGGGACTCATTCAGGACGATAGCGTCCAGCTACAGGGTTGGTGTCTCCACAGTGTGCCAGATCGTTGCCCAGGTAGTGACTGCCATCTGGGACTGCCTTGTGGAGGGCTACATGGCTTTGCCCACCACCGATGACTGGAGGTCCATCGCAGAGGGGTTCCAGGAGCGGTGGAACTTCCCTCTGTGCGTTGGAGCGGTGGATGGGAAGCATGTGGTGATAAAGGCACCCCCCAACTCAGGATCCCAGTTCCACAACTACAAGGGAACGTTCTCCATCGTTCTACTTGCAGTTTACACAACATGCACATGTATTAAGTTTAAACTCTGAGTCACTAACCTTTGCAAAATTACAGGTTTTCCATGTTTGTATACAAGGTTTTTTTTTTTTATAAATAAATGGAGCCAGCCTCCAAAAGTAATTAACCTTTTTTTGTTGTTGTTGTTGTTGGTTGTCTACATTTGTTGTGGCAAAAATGTCTTTTTAAACATCATCACTGCATAAGAGACACTCTGAATCAAATGAGATTTTATAAAATGATTTATTCTTGCAAGAAGTTCCCCGTCAGCCGTCACCACACAGAAGTTACACTGTGAAGTGAGTGAGACCCAGAAGTTGCTCTTCCTAGTAGTTTTCCACAGACCAAGGACTCATTACTGCTAGCTTCAATTTATCACTAGTTGACCCTTAAGCCCCCACCCAAACTAGATGACCTCTGACCTCTGCCCAGCCGTTCTCAGTGTCTCGCTCCTTCACTTCAGGTGTATAAACATACATTCATTTCATAAACAGAATATTCTCTCACTACAAGTGAGAGACACACATGTGACATTCTTTGAATCATCTATATTTTACTAAAGAGCAATATCATAAAATTGCCATCACACATTACAATGATGTTTCATGTAATCTATATTTAGATATGGAATAAATAGCATTAAATACAAAATGAATACGTCTCGTATATAAAAAAAACAAGTTATGTGATAAAATATTAGCTTTGTTGTGCATAGAACCACACCAGGCATTTAAACATATTGTAAAATAATTTATTAAGGAAAATTGTAAAAGAAATAGTAAGAACAGAAAAAAAATTTAGAGACAGGAATAAAAAGGGGCTGGGGAGATATGGTTCAAAATCTCTGATATGGTTCTGTCAAGAAAATATTAATACGACACATTGATAACAATACTCAGAGAGATTACATTTCTTCATCTGTAAACATAACATATAATATGCCTTGTAATGTGTCTTTTATTGGAAACACACCTGTCACTGTCTCCCCTGATTGTTCTTTGGGGTGTCCCTGGTCCTGGAGGTGGTTGTCCTCTCCGATCCAGGCCTCGACCAGGCGCGAATTGACGCAGAAGTTCAGATTTTTCAACTCGGGCGGCAGACGCGAATTTGCGTCAAACGCGTGAATGCACAAAAAGCACTACATAAATCATTCGCGCGTAACGCGCCAGACGCTCAATTTGCGCCATTCGCGCGAACTTGACGCGCTATTAAGTCCAGTGTGAACACAGCATTAACGCGCCAGACGCTCAATTCGCGCCATTCGCGCGACCTTGACGCGCGAATGAGGGGTATTCGCGTCTACCGCGCCGCACTCTACGCCTCATTCTCGCCGCAGGAATTTTTTACGCGCGTAACGCGTCTTTGCATTGACTTAACATTGAAATCGCTCGCGCCTGACGCGCTATTCGCGTCCGGTGTGAACGCACCATTAAAGTGAAAATCCCAGTGAGTGAGTTTTTTTTCCAGAACAGATAAATGTGAATATGGCAACATTTTATTATGTTGGAGTTTGTACGTATCACCGCAGTTCTGAATTGAAATGTCCGGTACGTGGCGCTAAAAGCTTAATGCTCCATCTCGTTTTAAACTAACGTACACACACACTAAACCCTAAACCTGCCCTATAGTGTTAACAAAAGCAAATGTGACATAACGCAATCGTAACCATGGCTTTTTAGCTTGATTTTTGAACTATTGTCTTTGAGCTCTTTTATAGTGGGTTGTCTTTCATGAGAATCGTACCTGACCTCTCCGCATCACAAGTACAACTCTGTACCAGCTGAGCGACTGAGCAAGCTTAGTAAGCCAGAAAAGCCAAACATACTTTATGGAGCTGGTGATGTGATGCAAATTCCAAAATGTATTCGTTTACAAATCATGCACTATGCTAAAAAGTGTTTTGAGGTCATAACATATATTAAGTCTTTATTATTCCATAATCAGCCCTGTAATCATAATTGTGTATAAAAACGATTAAAAGTGATTGCTGTTTTGCTGCCTCGAGTGTGCATTTCCAACGCATTCTCATCCTTGGGCGTCATATATTGACACTTTTGACATTTTGTCTACATCCAGCGCACATGGCACCCTTTAGCGTCAATATGAGACGAACAGAGCTTTGTTTGGTTATGGTTGGGTTTAGGTCTGGGGTAGGGTTAGGGTTAGACCGCTAGGAGGCGCCTTCTGGCCCATATCTATCTGCGTCTCATATTGACGCTAAAGGGTGCCATGTGCGTTGGATGTAGACGATATGTCAAAAGCGTTTCTGTTGGAAACTGTAGTGTACAACTTGGTACGTATTTTGCGTTTTGCTAAAATGTAGCCACAGGTAAGTTTTTCCAGTAAACATGTGTTGGAATATTTGGTGTGATAATAAACAATTTAATTTAAATAAATCAATGTCTATTAATAACTGACTATTGCCATTAAAGTGAAATTACTGAACATAAAAAAAATGCTTGTTTTAAAAGAAAAATGTCAGACAGACTTAGAGTTTTTGCATCTGAAGTCTTCATATACTGTTTGACTTCCTTTATTCTTCGTGTCAAGCGGGGTGTCAAGTTTTCAGTTTTTGTCTTTAAAATAAATGCCTTTTGGTTTGGTATTTTATTAAATAATGCAAAGAAATTCACATATGTTATGTATGGCTTATATCAAATACATTTTGGGGATGCTCATGCAATTTTTATCTTTTAAACTGATCTGTATAATGTAATACAAGTGTTTAGTTGCATTTAATAGCAACAGTTCATAATAAATATAAACAAGTATATGGGTGAACAAATGTCACTGTAACTTTACTCAGGAAAGAATTTTCTATGCAATGGGCAACATCAATCAACATTGATTTCCCATGATTCATTGTTGTATTTGTTGTAAAAGTCCTAATGGTTTGTATTAGCGTGAAACTGCAGAAGCTTCTGTTTTTGATGAAACACTAACCACCATCTCATCCTTGTCTAAAAGGGCTGACACACAGGCAGCTAACACAGATGGAGAAACCAGTGAACGGTGTTAACCCTCGTCTTCCCATTCACTCAAGCGACAGTTTGGGCAGGGAGGAGTCAAACATGGATTGACAGCAGAAGGGATTGGTTTAGTAACCAGACAATCAAGATCAGAGTCATCGAACTAAATCTTTTTTTTTTTTTTTTACCCATTTACACACAGAAAGAGAATAAAACAGAGAAAGAGAGATGGAGAAAGTGTTAAAATCAACATTTGCTTATATATTGTCCTACATGGATTTGTTTCCTCTGATTTATGAATCTAAAAACTCTGAAAAAATTCAAAGGCACAGACATGTCCTCTTTACGACATTGAGTTTTTGCAACACCTATTTGCATGCCAGTTTGCATGTGAGAGATCCCAGGTGTTCAAGTTCACAATTCATCTGTGAGTTCAAATTGCCCTATAGTGCCCTGCAAAGTGAAGCCATCTTAAGTTTAGATTCCAAATTGTAAAGTGGATATTTGTTTATTCCAAAAGGCATTGCAAATGGCATAAGGATTGATAGATCACTTCACAGAAAGTGGAGAGGGAAATTTACCAATCTGTCACTGCGTACCACCTCAGTTCTACACCCTGTCCCAAATGGCACACTTCCATTTTTGTGATGGCCGTTGTTTCTATGACACCACAGGGGCTGCTTTTTATTTCGTATTGAGCATTAAAGTGACATCAATTACTGACTTTTCAGAGATGTATTACATCTCTTTGTGTAAAGGATCTGTTTTTATTTGTTTGGAGCTTGGTTTATCAAGAATTTTTAATGCAGTTTAATGGCCATTGATATTATGTTCAAAATTATGTTGTTATTATTACTATTATTTTGTTTCCTCTTTAAAAGTTTGGGGTCTGATTTTGAAATAAATTAATACTTTTATTCAGCAAGGACACATTCAATTGAGGAAAAGTGACAGTAAATACATTTATAATGTTAAATGTTTAAATAAATTCTGTTATTTTGAACTTTCTGTAGCGGCACGAGCATAGGTGGAATGGTTTTAAGCATAAATGATCTCTGCTAACAACTACGCCACCCTGGAATCTTGCCAGGGACAATAAAATATAGTTTGTTATTTAAGGAAACACAGGTTCGTCCACAGTAAGACGGCAGAAGACGTGGGTACAAAAATATAAAATTTGTTTTATTATAGATAAATAATCAATATAAAAATGCACATACATCAACAGCACTCAATGTAGACAATTTTGTGGTTCAACAAACACACATGGAGCTACCTGAGTCAGCGGGACAGGAGCCGAGGCAGAGCAGTGGATAAGGGCACTTAAGGCCTCCACAACAAGTCACCTTTTGGCGTACACCTGTGCATATACACTCACACCACTCAGCACACAACACTCGTGAGGGAGACCACCACCAACAATCCGCCCCTGCTTTGTGCACTCAGCTCCTGGAACAGAAATGTCACTGTTGAAACACACTCAGAATTGTCACTGTTGAATCACACTCAGAATTGTCACTGTTGAAACACACTCAGAATTGTCACTGTTGAAACACACTCAGAATTGTCACTGTTGAAACACTCAGAATTGTCACTCCAAGAGACAGAAATTGAAGTAGAGATATTCACAGTTTTAAGTTTACCATGTTACATTCTGAGTCAAAATACAAAATAAAAACTAATACAAATGAAAAAGGAAACTTTCCTGGTGTCACACAAGACACAGAAACATCACTGAAATAAAGGGCTCACAGGGCTGCACACACACTAAAATTAACACAAAGGACAGCGATTTCAGTCCTTTGTCCACAGCAGAACAAATGGAGCAAAACAAAAACAAAAGCAGCAAAGCAGCAACGCAGCAAAGCAGCAAAGCAGCAACGCAGCAAAGCAGCAAACACGCATGTGGGCTGAAAACTCATCTCGTCAATCAGATGGACAGCAAGCATGCACATCGGCGATAACTAAACATTACTGGCGGGAAGCATCAACACCCATGCTTTGACCATCCAGGGTAGGCTACAACCTCAGCCGAATGCCAGCCGTGATAACTTGCATGTCGCCCTGGAAATAAGCTAATGTTAGCTACAGTATGCCATTGATCGACCAGCTTACAACATCCAACATACCTGAATGACGACGGAAAATGACGACACGGGAAGGGGCAGTGCCTCGTGACACTAAACACTCTAACCAGCTGGTTTATATGCGCTACTACAGTTCACTGATAGGACAAGCTCAAATTAATCAATCAGCCACCTGCAGGCAGGATAAATTTAATTGACCTGTCACAATCTACCCCTCCCTTTTGTATCGTCACCCTGCCGACTACGCCATAATGTAGCGGCACGAGCATAGGTGGAATGGTTTTAAGCATAAATGATCTCTGCTAACGACTACGCCACCCTGGAATCTTGCCAGGGACAATAAAATATAGTTTGTTATTTAAGGAAACACAGGTTCGTCCACAGTAAGATGGCAGAAGACGTGGGTACAAAAATATAAAATTTGTTTTATTATAGATAAATAATCAATATAAAAATGCACATACATCAACAGCACTCAATGTAGACAATTTTGTGGTTCAACAAACACACATGGAACGACCTGAGTCAGCGGGACAGGAGCCGAGGCAGAGCAGTGGATAAGGGCACGTAAGGCCTCCACAACAAGTCACCTTTTGGTGTACACCTGTGCATATACACTCACACCAGTACACACACTCACAACACTCAGCACACAAAACTCGTGAGGGAGACCACCACCAACAATCCGCCCCTGCTTTGTGCACTCAGCTCCTGGAACAGAAAGGTCACTGTTGAAACACACAGAATTGTCACTGTTGAAACACTCAAAATTGTCACTGTTGAAACACTCAAAATTGTCACTGTTGAAACACACTCAGAATTGTCACTTGTTGAAACACACTCAGAATTGTCACTTGTTGAAACACACTCAGAATTGTCACTCCAAGAGACAGAAATTGAAGTAGAGATATTCACGTTTACCAGATTACCTTCTGAGTCAAAATACAAAATAAAAACTAATACAAATGAAAAAGGAAACTTTCCTGGTCACACAAGACACAGAAACATCCCTGAAATAAAGGGCTCACAGGGATGCACACACACTAAAATTAACACAAAGGATAGGGATTTTAGTCCTTTGTCCACAGCAGAACAAATGGAGCAAAGCAACAGCAAAAGCAGCAAAGCAGCAACGCAGCAAAGCAGCAACGCCTCCGGAAGTAGTCCCACGCAGTCAACCGCACGGAAACTAATCGGTGGTGCAGACACGACCAATCGGTCCTTATTACATCTATTAAGTTAAAAAATAAACATTCAAAAACTCTATGATTTAACTGCTAACAATGAATAAAATCGAGTTTCTCTCAACAGAACGCCATTTAATACAAAGGCAAACATTTAAAACACATACCTTATAAGTGCGATCTCTGGGAACCAACTCAGTCAGGCAACAAACACGCATGTGGGCTGAAAACTCATCTCGTCAATCAGATGGACAGCAAGCATGCACATCGGCGATAACTAAACATTACTGGCGGGAAGCATCAACACCCATGCTTTGACCATCCAGGGTAGGCTACAACCTCAGCCGAATGCCAGCCGTGATAACTTGCATGTCGCCCTGGAAATAAGCTAATGTTAGCTACAGTATGCCATTGATCGACCAGCTTACAACATCCAACATACCTGAATGACGACGGAAAATGACGACACGGGAAGGGGCGGTGCCTCGTGACACTAAACACTCTAACCAGCTGGTTTATATGCGCTACTACAGTTCACTGATAGGACAAGCTCAAATTAATCAATCAGCCACCTGCAGGCAGGATAAATTTAATTGACCTGCCACAATCTACCCCTCCCTTTTGTATCGTCGCCCCGACGATAAGCAACTCTTGCTACTCACTTCCAGGGCCTAAAGAGGGCAGAACAACATTAGACACAGAAGTCACGCACCTAAAACCATTTACGGGAACAAGCGATACACAAGTCCTCCAACATGATTAAAACACGAGTAAGGCACTTGTTACAGGTCCTCTGCCTTTACGGCTACTCGACGAGAAACAAGTGATGCACAATTCCTCTTACCATGACGGCTAATTGACGAGAAACAAGTGATGCACAAGACCTCTTACCATGACGGCTAAATGACGAGAAACAAGTGATACACGAGTCCTCAAACATGACGGCTAAATGACGAGAAACAAGTGATACACGAGTCCTCAAACATGACGGCTAAATGACGAGAAACAAGTGATACACGAGTCCTCAAACATGACGGCTAAATGACGAGAAACAAGTGATACACGAGTCCTCAAACATGACGGCTAAATGACGAGAAACAAGTGATACACGAGTCCTCTAACATGACGGCTAAATGACGAGAAACAAGTGATACACGAGTCCTCAAACATGACGGCTAAATGACGAGAAACAAGTGATACACGAGTCCTCAAACATGGCGGCTAAATGACGAGAAACAAGTGATACACGAGTCCTCTAACATGACGGCTAAATGACGAGAAACAAGTGATACACGAGTCCTCTAACATGACGGCTAAATGACGAGAAACAAGTGATACACGAGTCCTCAAACATGACGGCTAAATGACAAGAAACAAGTGATACACGAGTCCTCAAACATGACAGCTAAATGACGAGAAACAAGTGATACACGAGTCCTCAAACATGAAACAAGTAACAAAAAAGGACAACCCTCAGCGGGCCATATTTTTAAGACTCAAACTGGTCACTCCCTAAACGTGCATGAGCTCGACAAACTTTACAATTACACTCTGTAACAGTAGATACCATTCAGCTACTGTCGGTCAACACGAAATTAAAATCCACCCAACCATTTGACAAGATGGGGACCTGACAACCCTACAACAGGGTAACGCCCAGGCATTTTCTTTAACGCAGCCTCTTGTCTGCCACCTTAACTGAGCCCCAAGTTCCCAGAGTAACCGACACCTACCACCACCGACAGGAGATCCCGGGTAAAAGGGACGGTTCTCCACAATCCAGACAGACGCTGCTGCTTTGCTTTAAAAAAAAACACAAAACACAAAAACACCAAATATAAAACAATATGATAACCCACGTCTCCACCTGGCAACCGTGGAACCCTGCCGACTACGCCAGAATGTAGCGGCACGAGCATAGGTGGAATGGTTTTAAGCATAAATTATCTCTGCTAACGACTACGCCACCCTGGAATCTTGCCAGGGACAATAAAATACAATTTGTTATTTAAGGAAACACAGGTTCGTCCACAGTAAGACGGCAGGAGACGTGGGTACAAAAATATAAAATTTGTTTTATTATAGATAAATAATCAATATAAAAATGCACATACATCAACAGCACTCAATGTAGACAATTTTGTGGTTCAACAAACACACATGGAACGACCTGAGTCAGCGGGACAGGAGCCGAGGCAGAGCAGTGGATAAGGGCACGTAAGGCCTCCACAACAAGTCACCTTTTGGTGTACACCTGTGCATATACACTCACACCAGTACACACACTCACAACACTCAGCACACAACACTCGTGAGGGAGACCACCACCAACAATCCGCCCCTGCTTTGTGCACTCAGCTCCTGGAACAGAAAGGTCACTGTTGAAACACACAGAATTGTCACTGTTGAAACACTCAAAATTGTCACTGTTGAAACACACTCAGAATTGTCACTTGTTGAAACACACTCAGAATTGTCACTTGTTGAAACACACTCAGAATTGTCACTCCAAGAGACAGAAATTGAAGTAGAGATATTCACGTTTACCAGATTACCTTCTGAGTCAAAATACAAAATAAAAACTAATACAAATGAAAAAGGAAACTTTCCTGGTCACACAAGACACAGAAACATCCCTGAAATAAAGGGCTCACAGGGATGCACACACACTAAAATTAACACAAAGGATAGGGATTTCAGTCCTTTGTCCACAGCAGAACAAATGGAGCAAAGCAACAGCAAAAGCAGCAAAGCAGCAACGCAGCAAAGCAGCAACGCCTCCGGAAGTAGTCCCACGCAGTCAACCGCACGGAAACTAATCGGTGGTGCAGACACGACCAATCGGTCCTTATTACATCTATTAAGTTAAAAAATAAACATTCAAAAACTCTATGATTTAACTGCTAACAATGAATAAAATCGAGTTTCTCTCAACAGAACGCCATTTAATACAAAGGCAAACATTTAAAACACATACCTTATAAGTGCGATCTCTGGGAACCAACTCAGTCAGGCAACAAACACGCATGTGGGCTGAAAACTCATCTCGTCAATCAGATGGACAGCAAGCATGCACATCGGCGATAACTAAACATTACTGGCGGGAAGCATCAACACCCATGCTTTGACCATCCAGGGTAGGCTACAACCTCAGCCGAATGCCAGCCGTGATAACTTGCATGTCGCCCTGGAAATAAGCTAATGTTAGCTACAGTATGCCATTGATCGACCAGCTTACAACATCCAACATACCTGAATGACGACGGAAAATGACGACACGGGAAGGGGCGGTGCCTCGTGACACTAAACACTCTAACCAGCTGGTTTATATGCGCTACTACAGTTCACTGATAGGACAAGCTCAAATTAATCAATCAGCCACCTGCAGGCAGGATAAATTTAATTGACCTGCCACATTTCCATCCATCAAAGAATCCTGAAAAAAGTTTCCACTGAAATAGTAAGCAGCACAACCGTTTTTGATCATAAGAAGAAAGGTTTTTTGAGCCAAATTTCTGAAGGATCATGTTACACTGAAGAATAAAATAGATTTTTGAATTTGTTCAATAAAATAAAAAGTTATTTTAAAGGAACAGTATGCAAGTTTCGCCACTAGAGGTTGGTTATTCAAAACAATAACAAGGCTTAGCTTGATGACTTGGCTTGAATGAGCGTGGCATCATGACTGTTGTCATCTTCACCTCCACAGTCGATGGAAAGCAATCTGACTTGAACTTTGTTAGTTACGTTTGATTCACTGCAAAATAATACAGGTCAGTTTATTTGATTAAAATATGTTTGATTGTGTATACTGTGCGTTAGCTTGGTGGCTGGTATGAGACACGTGTTGCACATTGCACTAAGCTAGAATATCACAATAATAAAACCTGGATGACTTGTGTATCTAAATGGCATGCAATTAATTTTAAAATATATTGCATGGTGTAGAAAATGCTTTATTACTGTTAAATAAAGCTCTTTCTGATTATGCTATTTTTGTCAAGTGGCTAATGCCACTTGACAAAATAGTGTTGTCTCTTGAGGCATGGTACATAAATGTTACTCATGGTAAATCAAGAAAACAAAGATTCAAACAATAAGACTTACTGCGTTGAGCTATATATAACAATATTTTTCTCTCGATTTAAATGTTGATGGAAACATTTGGGATAATATATAACACTGTTCTAGTGGTTTTTAGATATTTAAATGCAAAAACTTACATGTTGTCCCTTGAAATTGTAATAATATTAGTTCACAATATAATTTGTGTGTGTATTTTTTGATCAATTGAATGCAACCTTGGTGAGCATAAGATACTTATTTCAGAAACAATGTTTTAAAAAGTAGTGTATGATGTCATCAAACTTGAAACCGTTAATATGTGGGTTTCATTTGCAGGGTGTTCTAACTGAACCAATTGTGTTTAGCGAACTTCTACAGATATCCCTTGAACACTTTGTATAGTTGGAACATAGGTAATTTGTTGAGGAATCCTTGGGATGCAACTGAAATTTGTTTTTGCTGGAAATGTTTGTTTAACAATTATAATTTTTTTTGCCTGTTTTATTTCAATTGAATGTTATTATTGAAGCCCAACTGTGTGTACAAATAACTTATCAGAACTGTACTTTTAAAGTTATAGGTACTTAAAACTGCCTTTTAAATTCCTGTTTTTGTTATGCTCCCAGAAGTCAGAATAAAATCAGTTTTTTGACAGGCAGTCACTGCTTGGTGAGTTTTGATTTATGTAACAGATCATTACACAACCATAATTACAAACTGAGTCTCTTTTCATAGTAGAGCTGTAGACCGTACAGGAGGTTTCCTTTCAGCAGGGCTGCTACTTTACCCTCTGCTCCTCTGCCAAAACTTCCCTCATTCTTTTACCTCATGAAGAAACTAAAGAGATTCTTCTGTGAAGCTGTGGTTGTTTTTCCCTCATAAATTCCCAATTTATCCGTATTTTCTCCACTCGCTTATCTCAACCCTGACATTTATGAGGAGTGACAGACTATATGCCGATGTGCGGACTGAGAGTCCACAGAAGCATTGCATCTTTTTATGGATGTTATTTTTCACCACACCAGTGGCCCACAACCACCAGCGCTCACTCAGTTTCACACAGCACCCTCTGTACCCGGCAAGTGGGAACGCACAGGTAGATGCTGCTAACTGGACCAGATAAAGCGGTTGGGACATAATTGGCACAACACCACGCGTTCCTGCCAATGCAATGTTCTCAGAGTGTTGTTTGCGATGGTAATGTGGTGTACCGAACCATTTTTTTTTTCTCACGGCTGATGCAGAAAGTAAATTATGCCAAAAAGTAGATTGGAAATGAGGTTTCAAACAGATGCAGCTTAACATTCAAACTATGAAACCAAATAAAATATTCATTGTTTGCAGGGCTTGACATTAACTTTTTTGCTCACCAGCCACTGTGGCTAGTGGTTTTCCAAAGTTAGACACTCATAGTTCACGCAAGGGACTGAACTACAGAGACGTAGAGGTTCAGGGCTACTGAGTAGTAGAGAGAGGCAGACAGGCAAGTAGTGAACAAAGGGGTTTATTATACAGAGGTACGGAGATAACCAATAGATGAGTCTGGAGGGTGATGAAGAAGGTTCAGGACAGGATATGGAACTTAGCTGGTGGTTCAGATGGATCAGGTTATGGCAGGTAGAAGATAATGGCTGAATCACTGGATATGGCAAGTTGAAGATTGATGAAGGTAGACGGGGGTTCAGGTTCAGGTTCAGGTTCAGGTTCAGGTGTCTGTACGTCTGGTAAGGACGAGGTCAGACCCAGAAGTGAGGGGAAAGAGACACTTTATGGGCCTGATGATGGGAGACAGGTGAAGGTGATCAGTGATTGAAGAGTGCCTACAGGTGAGGGCCAGGGATGATGATGGGACTTGGAGTGAAGAGGAGGAGCTTAGGGGGTGACTGTGACAGTACTCCGCCCTCCCGGGAGGCTTGACCTCGCGTCGTAAAGAAGGAGATGAAGGAGGAGGTTTGGGAGGAGGAAGAGGAGCAGGCGACGGGCTGGAAACAGGGCTAGGCACAGGGCTGAAGACAGGCAGGTACCAGGCAGAAGGAGGACTGGATGGACTAACGAGCCATGGTGGAACCGATGGAGGGAGGAGCCACGGAGGCAGAAGGGCAAAGGGTTTGGTGGCGATGACAGACAGAGGCAGAACCGATGACAGGGAATGACAGGGAGAGGACGGAAGTTTGCTAAAGTTTACTCAATACGCACAATCCTACTCCAACAATATTCATCTGGAGCAAATGAAAATGAAACGAGCGAGTAAAGGGACGCGTGTTTGTGTGTCAACTTTCTGTCAGAGAGATGGCTAGAACGCATAGCTGGTATTGTGTTTCCTGCGGAAGCGTTTCAGATATTTCAGTATCGATTTGTATCGAAAAATCTATATTTTTTACAACACTAGATTGCACTGTTTATAATTTCTGATGCCTTTTTAAAAGACCACAATTGAAAATTTTATATTATATAAAATTCAACCCGCCAAAGTGGCTAGAAGGAGTGACTGCGTTACACGCCACCGATGAAACCCATTGAATTTGGTGGGTGTTAGTGTCAAGTTCTGACTGTTAGTTTAGAAATTGTTATGGCTTTTTGAAGAGAAGCTGTAAAAAGTAAGTGTTAAAAGTTTTTGTAGATACCAACAACAACCAAACAATCAGGGCAAAGTATGAAACTAGAATAGGAAATTCTGATATTTACGGGATAGTTCAACCAAAAAGTAAAAAACTTCATTATAGTGACTCACCCTCATGTCCAAACATGAATGACTATCTTCATTGAGAGAAGTTACTTTGAAAAAATCATTGACTTTCTGGACAAAAACAGTTTAAATATTATTCAAAATTGTTGGTTTGTGGTCATCAAAAAATAATTCTTAAATATTAAATGAATACAGTATGTAACAAATCTCAAAACAATTTTTTTTTCAAACTAATACTACCAATACAGAAGCTCACAACATTTAAACACTGAAACACAACAGTGTTTCAAGGATTCTACTATTCCATGTTCTGTACTTAAAGTTTCACAACAAAGTTTGTTGGCTACAAAAAATCTAAATAAAATCACTCAAACTATAATTTATAGTTGTGAAGAATTTAGCAGGTGTTGAGTGTATGATGGAAGCCAGGCTGAATGACCTGTGGAGTGGACATTCTCTCAATTCTAACACCAGTTGTTTTTTTAAGAACCATTTTCCACAATTTAAACAAGAAAAAGTGCACTTGGAAACGGAATCAGATCACAGTTGTGGGACAAATAATAACAGACTTTTGCAGCTATATTCTTAAACAGCATTATTTGTGGTTCCTCCTAAAAGCCCTGTATGAGTGCCACAAATGTGCTTCTACCACCCCCACACCCCGGCACCTGCAGTCACTGAATTTGACCTGTAAAAGTGCTGACAGGTTTGCTTGATAAAATATGTACATAAATGTAACCAGAAGCACAAGGCCACCGCAACCACAAAGCCCAAACTCGATCATCAATTGGAACTTATGCATGTACATTAAATATGAATGTGTTATTACTGTAGATGAATTATTGATTTATATAGTAATATAATTATGCATTACATAGGTGGACGTTGGTCAGAAATTGATATGTTATGAGAAGCATATTAATATTTCAGAGAATCAAAATCACTTAGGTCAGTCCAAAGTTATGCTGATCAGCATGCATTAACATTTACACCAAAGGGTTCCAGGTATTATGGGAAAATCAAAACAATTATGGATATTAAATATGAATTTATTGTCAGTGAGGCTTCTGCGTATTACTCGGCATGCATAAATTCCAGTTAATGTAATAACAGAGACCTAATAGAGAGGTATGTCTAGTCCGGCTCTGGAGTCCCCCAGCACTGCAGATTTTGGATGTCTCCCTTATCTTACACCCCTGATTCAACACATCGGCTCATTAGTAAGGGCTCCAAGACCTCAGTAGGGTGTGTCACACTTAATGACTGTCCTGGGGGTCCCTAGAAGCTGAATTGAGAAACGCTGCAATACAGAATTTTTATTAGAAAAAGAACACATTTCCCTTTTACTCAGAGGTTACTACTTCAAAGCTCAGAAGGCTTAATTTATGTAATTACAGTACATTGTCTCAGATGTGTCCTAAAACTCCCTATAAAGGGGTGTCCAAACCTAATCCTAGAGAGCCAAGAGTTTAGCAGAGTTTAGTTCAAGCTTTCCCCAACACAACTGCCTGGAGTTTTTTTTTAGTGAGCCTGAAGACTGACTAACTGGTTCAGTTGGGTTTAAAGCTAATATCTGCAGGACAGTGGCCATCCAGTAGTTGGACACCTCGTGCCTTAGGAGAAAAAAATTGTTAACATATATTACTAAGAGTTATAAACCTATGTACTGTAGATAGCATAACTCATTTGGCCTTGAAAATAAAGTTTTTTTTTTAACAAGAACTTTTTTTAACTGTTTTAACGATAAGAAAATTATTTTTTAACAAGATAAACGGTTCTATGTAGAATCAATACTAATCAAAGGACTGTCAATAGCCTACTTGAAAAGGTGAATTCTCCATTGACAAAATCAAGTCCCTCCCTACATTACGTTTGCTCAAGAAGCCATTCCACAAGGATATACGTCACAATTGGGAAGAAAAGAATATAGCAACTTTCATTTTATGTCGAGCGTCTTTTCTTCCCTATTATGACATATCTGAGTCAAACAGCTTCTCGAATGAGAAAAAAAGTAGGGCGGATATGCTGGAATGAGAACAGACAAAGTCATATAGAATTCTTATTGAGAAGAGAACACATTTCCTGACTCAGTTTGTGCCTTCATGCCTTGTCTCTCAAAAGGTGGAATACCTTAAAAATGGAAATGTGAATTGTTGACATAAGGGAACAGAGCTATAAAATATGTCTAGATAGTATAGTTCAGATAATTTGGCCATTGAAAGATTGGATTCTTTTGAAATGTTTGAGTTCATATTAAAATTTATTTGACGTCGGATTGCAGGCTTTTTGGCTTATCCGAGCATAGTTTTTGACATTGCGGAGATCTTTTCCGAAAGTCATGTGAGATAACAAGGGCCTTTTTCTCCAGAGAAAAATCTGAGCAGGAGACTTAAGCAAATGTTTTCCATTTAATCGCATTGCCGTCGAGGAGAAAAACTTGAGATATTAAGAGATCTCATTTGTGATTTTTCATCCCAATGGGCAAAAGCTTTTCTGCACACACAAATACACAAGCCTACTATAAACTTCCTCTTCTGTGTCTTGACATTCTATTTTGGAAAATAATGTTAGCAATTTAGGCAGGAGCTAAATGACGTGTAATGCTGCGGTTCTGTGTAAGTGGGTGTGTGTGTTTGCTCCTTCGCCTGAACCCTTTCGCTTGGCCAGTGACAGATGTGCGTTTCTGCTGACAGTGCTGATCTACAGCAAGCTGGCCTGGCTTCTCACCAAGCTATTACTTAATTCATTGACATTTGCCATAATTGCCTGGAGGCAGTTTCCAGAGGAAGTATAGGGTTCTAACAGGATTAGATTAGAAAAATACAATTACCATTTCAGATTTAAGGAGAGTAATCTGACCGAGACTTTCAAGTGAAGGAGAGGCGAGGAAGGGGAGGACAAGGAGCACAAAACTACCAGAAATGTTAATGCGTTAACTTTAAGGTGGGGAAATGAGGGATGGAAAGGCGAAAAGACAAGTGTAGCTATGTGTTATGGATGGCCACTCATTTTTTTCTCTCCTGTTTCTTGCCAACTTATGGTTGATCACGGTGGCTTGCCTGTCGAGTCGGCAGAAATGGACTGTCAGGGCAGCTTAGATATGTCGATTCAGAGATAATGACATATTGAAGCCTCTGAACCAAAGTCGTATCATCCCTCATGTAATTGGTTTCTCCACCAGTTTATTGTCCCCGGCTGTAATGCTCATCATTTAGAAAAGTGTGTATGTGCGCGTGTACACTACCGGGTAAGCCCGAAGAGGGCTGTAAGAGCGTTAAAAAATGAAAGCAAGAATCCCCTGACCAATTCAAGTCTCACCCTCACAGGTTTGAGAGACGTTGGTATGTAAAAAGTACTATCTGGGCTTTTCACATGGGGGAACAGGTCATCACAACTTCACAAAGAGGAAGTCTTTCTTCATTCCCGACTGTACTGAGGGACTCATCTGCAGTCGGAGATGGTGAATGAACTGATTCACAATAGGACTGCAATCTAACTAACTCTCTTGACTCCCCTTCATTTACATAAGATTTAGATGAAGGGTGTGGTATTACCTGCAAATGTATTTGAGTGTATCATAAATCATGCCTTAATATGAGCTATAGAGCCACCAGAGGCTTCGTTCTCATTCGCAGCATCCTGTTTCTGTCTCTTAAGGTCTTAAGACAAAGCAGAGCAGTCCCGTGCAGATTTGCATTTACTGGGGCCACTTGATTAAATGTCATACAGCATATCTCCAAACCCTGCCAGCATCTTCCTTTCAAAGAGAAGCTGTCTGAAGTGTCTTGTGCTCCGGATGACCTTGCTGTCGAAGTGAGTCACCACTGAAGGGCAAGGCTCACGCTTCCATGATTTAGTCAAAGGCCTATCACAGATAATTCATCAACCTTGAGATTAATTTTTCATACACAAATGATAGTCATGAATCAAGCCAGTCTATGGACACACCTTTCTGTCCTTAGCTGACTCCTGCATGTTTTGGAGTGGTTGGTAGTACTCCACTTTTACTTTGATTTTTCATATTAAAACTTAGTTTTGCTTAGACTATCCCACCACATGTAAAATTACGAACTCTAAAGTATCTCTAAACACTTTTCTGCAGTCTCAGAAATCACAGGGAATTTTTATCAATATCACAAAAGCAAGAGTGGTGTTATACCAATTATGATATTATTCCAAATATTGATACTGTATTTATACAACAGTTCAAATAACGCAATGTTGAGTAGCTTGCGTTTTGAACACATTATTACAGTTACTTTGTTTTAGCTCTGCTGATGAAACCTGATGATTCAAATCACACGCTCAGTCAAAGTCAGTCACTTTTCTCCAACAACTAAAGTGTAGGGTGTAAGTTACATAAAAAAAATCTGCAACACTATTTATAGATTTCACGTGATGTCACATCCTTGAAGGAATGCCCAGCTGGAAGGCAAACCAAGTAGTTTTCTAGCCAATAGTTGTTGTTTAATCGGATGCACTAACCGATTAGAAGACAAGTATGGGTTTGATGACTAACACATTAACATATTAAAATACCAGGTCCCACTTTATATTAAGTGGCTTTAAGTACTATGTACTTACATTGAAATTAATAATTTGATACAATGGACTTATTGTGTACATACATGTTTTTACATTGTACTTATATTTTGTAAATACCTGCATGTAATTACAGCTG
Organism: Phoxinus dragarum; assembly: GCA_033366665.1. Classification (NCBI taxonomy): domain Eukaryota; kingdom Metazoa; phylum Chordata; class Actinopteri; order Cypriniformes; family Leuciscidae; genus Phoxinus; species Phoxinus dragarum. Next base: position 30,746 of record JARPMJ010006594.1, read on the forward strand.
TAATAAATGTATGTAATTACATTTGTAATTACACTGTTGACCCTTCTTTTATACCTTAACCCACACTTAAACTTAAAGGCACACCGCGGAACTTTTGGCCACTAGGGGCGCTAGACCTTTAACTTTCCCTAGATGCCACAAGCGCCGCAGCAGCACTGTCGCAAAAGTAAAGAAGACATCCACTTAATAAATGAATTGCACAAAAGTGAACAGAAAATAACTGGTCAGGTAAGTCGCATAGAGCAGGGGTGCCCAACCCTGCTCCTGTCTGTCCTGCAGAGTTCATCTCCAACTCTAATCACTTTAATTTTCAAGCGATCCTGAAGACGTTGATTGTTTGCTTCAGGTGTGTTTGATTAGGGTTGGAGATAAACTGTGCAGGACAGTCGATCGGCAGGAGCAGGTTATAGACGTTTTGTACCTAAAACTAAGTTGTTATTGTGTTGGTTTTGGAGTCATCTTATCTTTAGATAGGGCTTACGTCGTCTTATTTGTGTTTTTCCTGTAGTAAACTATGAATTTGAATCTAAAATATCATATAAGCCTCTAATAATACATAGACATTTGGGTCCCACTTTATATTAAGTGGCCCTAATACCTGTGAACTTACATGGTAACTACATGTGTACATAGTATGTAACTACAGTGTAAGTGCACATTAGTACATAGTATCTACAGCTGTAACATTTGCGTAACTACACGTATGTAACAACCCTCAGAATGGTATGTGTAAGTACAAATGTGTAACAGGACATTGGTAACAAAAAATTTTCACTTCAGTAAGTACACATGTGTAACAGTAATTATGTAACTACATTTTGTAACAACAATATGTAGCCTATTTGTTGTTGAACTTCCACATGCAGTTTTAGATACTGCAGTTACCAGTTGGAATACATGTATTTACAACTAATTACAACTAAAGTTTCACCTTGTGATACCAGTGTTACATGGTAACTCCTCAGGAACTGTCCACTTAATATAAAGTGTAATTGTTAAGGTAATTGTTGTGTAGGCCTACATCAGTGTCGTTACATGATAATTCCATAGGAACTGTCCACTTGTTGGAAATTAAATACATTTATACCCAAACTGGTAACTGCAGTATCTAAGACTGCATGTGGAAGTGGAACAACAAATAGGCTACATATTGTTGTTACAAAATGTAGTTACATAATTCCTGTTACACATGTGTACTTACTAATGTGAAAAAAGTGTTGTTACCAATGTCCTGTTACACATTTGTACTTACACATACCATTACATACGTGTAGTTACACTAATAATACAGTTGTAGATACTATGTACCAATGTGCACTTACACTGTAGTTACATACTATGTACACATGTAGTTACCATGTAAGTTCACAGGTATTAGGGCCACTTAATATAAAGTGGGACCGACATTTGTATATAAAATCATATAAGCCACGAATAATAAACACATATATGAATGTGTAAAAGGACAAACAAACTGAAGCCTACAAACGGCAGTAGGTTTTGACATAATATCAGTTTTGTTTCACGAATTCCCGACTTCGCAGTAAATATTACATTATATATCCACTTTTATGCCGATGATTATGTTTTATTTTCAGTCATCATTTTCTTCGCCCCTTGAATAATCTTCAGAGTCCCCCTCCCGAAACAGGAGGAGGACGCGGAGGACGACGAGGGAGAGCCGGGGAGAAACAAGAGAGCTTCTTGTTTTTCCGCGAGCACGATCCCTCTCACGTTTTCTCTTTTTTGCCTCCTCAGGAGCAGTTTTAAACTTTTCCTTGCCTCAGCCATGGCCAGGAGTCGAGCAGGCGGAAGAATAGTAGCAAAAGCGTTAGCTCCTTGAGCATATCAGAGCTTGTGGTCATGTGACGGTCGTAAAGTGATTCGTTCTCCAGGTCACATGACCTGTCCAAAGACGGTCCGTCTCCTCCAAACTTACATAGGCGGTATTTCAAGAGGGCAGCCCCGATCGGAGCATTGATAATGTCAAACACTGTATATTGGCCTGAGGAATCTTTTAAAACAACTCATATGCTTCAACTCTTTAGGTCAAAAGTTCCACGGTGTGCCTTTAACCATACCACCACACCTGTCCCCAACCTTACCAGTATCACACCGCAATAGCAGCAAAAGTGTTTTACAATAAAACATAAACACAATAAGTACATTGTACTTATTTTTCGATGTAAGTACATAGTACTTAAAGCCACTTAATATAAAGTGGGACCGAAGCATGCAGATGTCCCTGGAATATGATGTCAACTTATTAAATTATTAACTACTAAATTGCACGTTAAGCATTTACCCCTCAAAAAAAAAACATTATAAGAGAAATCCTTATTGTGGCTTAATCTAATGCATCAAGACAATGGTACTGGCAACTTAGCACGTTATGTTCTGGGATCATCTACTTGCCTGTATTTAGTATGCATCATCAATAAGGTGTATACTGAATTTGATACATTAATCCACGTTAAGCATTTACTTTTGACAGCTTTTCATGGGGGAGAAAAAGATGAACGTAAAAACAGAAAAAACACCAGCTTGACAGAACTTTTTTTACATTATTTTAAAATTGTTTTCGTTGAATCAAAATAACAATAGAAGACAGTTACCTGATCAAAATACATTATTTACAGATGATGTCTTCTTTTTTGGAGAGGGCAAGTTTTGATGTTGCTATGACGTTCACTCTGATAAAAGGATCACCAACCACAGGTATTGGTAAACCTCTAACTGCCATATTAATCTGTGTTGGAGAGCTGAGCTGAAACCCAAATTACGTAATTACCAAAACTACTGTATGTTCCTCCATGAATAACTTTAAATTTTACACCTCAACCAGAGGGACAAATGTCTAAATGGAACATAACAATTAAATGAATTGCGGTTGCGGTTGTTGCTTTACCTGTTGGTCAGACAGACCATTCTTAAATAATTCTAAGTAAGCTGTTATTTGCCTGAATGAGTTGTAAATTGGACCAGACAATTCCGATAGTCAAAAGTCTGGCTTTGCATTGCCAGCTGCCAACTTTCGGCATTATGTGCAAACAGTGTGGATTATACAGTTATGCTCATGGATTTCTAGTTTGTGTTCAAGCCATCTTAGACTGAGAGTAGCTATACAAGATTAGAATATGCAGTAAGCTGGGTGTTATAATGAAATTGATGCGGTGTTTCTGTCTAATCCTCCTCAAGATGGAATGAATAAAGATTATGACTGCTGTGTTTAGCTGTATTTCATGTGTTTAAGCGAGGGGTAAGGACGCGTCAATGACTGCTACTGGCGATCATTGACTTTTACCTGGCCTCCATCTTGTCTGATTTATCTCAGAACTTCCTTCATCAAGGGTGACAAAGCTGATCCAGTTTTGTCCTCAGGTTAAACAGCTATGCCAATGTCAGCAAAACCTCTGCCTGAAAATGTCCCCTTACTATAGGGAGCTAACACATTTACAATTGGAAGATTGTTGAAATCAGAAATGTAGGATGACAGTGGTGTTATACAATGTTCCAGGGAAAATAAAGATTGCATGCTAGGAAAGTCCAAGACTGTAATTTGCTGGAAAGGCCAGTTAACATTTTTCAGTCTTACTTATGGTCACGGAACATTAGAGCTTAAACATTTATATTGTAGCAATATATATAATTGCTAATGCATGTGTCATAATCCTAGTTTGAATGCTTGAGTGTGGAACATTATAAATTATGTATTTAATGTATTTGTATTGCATCTAACCTCAACCCTAACCTTAGACACATATATATATATATATATATATATATATATATATATATATATATATATATATATATATATATAGTTTTTTTTTATCCAGTCCAGTGGATTTTTATTAAAATGAAGTGCTTATCATATATTTACAGTTGTAATACAAACTATTCAACCCCCATTGCAAATCAGGTTTACTGGCAAAATGTACAGACTTTCAGCTGTTTGCCATGAACAAATCAAACAAAAGTAATTGAAATAGCTCAACACAACAAATGTTTCAAGTGGTTTTCCCAAATTCAACTGAAAATGCATCTTTTAACGACTTCGGCAGTATCAAAATTATTCAACCCCCTCATGCCAAGCCTCTTTAGTACTTAGTAGAACACCGTTTTGCTGTTATGACCTGCTGCAAACGAGATGTATTAACCAGATACCAGCTTCTGGCAGTGTGTCTGAGGAATCTTAGCCCATTCCTCATGAGCGAAGGACCACCTTCTTCAAATCCCACCAGAGATGTTCTATGGGGTTCAGGTCAGATGACTGTGATGGCAACTGTAGAATATTCCAGGACTTCTTCTGCAACCAGGCCTTGGTGGAATTTTAGGTATGCTTGGGATCATTGTCCTGTTGGAAGGTCCAATGACGCCCAAGCTTCAGCTTCCTCACTGACGGCATGACGTTGTCTCCTAGGATTTCCTGATACTTCAAAGAATCCCCCTTGCCTTCCACACGCTGCAGGTTTCCACAGCATCTCAGAGCCACCACCATGCTTAACTGTTGACAGATTGTTCTTTTCAGCATATGCTTCATTCTTGTTCCTCCAGACATACTGTTGATCCATTGTTTCATCGCTCCACAGAACAGAATCCTCAAACACCTGTGGCTTATTTATATGATTTTGAGCAAACTGGAGACAACTTTTCTTGTGCTTATGGGTGGTTAGTGGTTTACATCTTGGAGTTCTGGCATGATCTGTGCAAGCTGAAACCTCAGTGCCTGTTGCCACCAAGACTTGCTGCAGGTCTTCTGCAGTCACTCAATGTTTTTTTCTGAACCTGCCTTCTCAGAAATCTGGTTGCAGCCGTTGATAGCTTCTTTTTCTACACCGTCCAGGTAGTGTAACCACTGTTCCTATACATTTGAATTTGCAAACTATGCATCCAACGGTGTCTCTATGAACAGTTAGTTCCTTTGCTCTCTTTTTACTGTTTGTATACTGTTCCGATGATATTTTTGATGATAAACTTTTTGGAACATTCTTTTTGATTTATGCCTGGAACACACTAGAAGATTTTTAAATCTTAATTGATTTTAAAACTGTGGGAGACCACAGATATTCAGATCCTCTGAATGCACACACTAGAAGATTTGTCCAGACGGCAAGATCACAAACCTATCGATTGTAACATTTTCACAGTGAGACAAGATCACAGTGACAGAGACAGAGACTCGCGAGATCAAACGTGACTTGAGAAGAAAAACAAATCAAGGACTATCGACATCGTCAGCTGGTTCTCCTGCAGTGAGTTTTGTTTTACGGGAAGAAAAACTAAATAAAAAATAAAAATATGGATGAACTTCTTTCTAAATACTCCACTTTTGTTGTAGGTTTATGGCTGCCAAGTTTCAGCTAAAGAAGCATGCGTCATCGGTTTGTGAAGCTTGCTCACTCTCATTAGCTATTGAAGGTATCACGTCAGAGGCAGCCCGAACAAGAGTCAAACATGATATTTACGATTTGGCATTGAGCAGGCATTGACGTGATCGGGAGCAGTAAAATATTCATAAAGACTCCACACAATTGAGGATTTTTTTGGACAAAGTTTTGTTGCGAGATGCCTTGAATCGAGCCACACCACCCAGATCGTTGGGGGTTGCAAATCGGGCAAAAATCGGTATTAAAATCTTTAAGTGTGTGGCCAGCCTTAGCCATATTTCTAACATGCAGTCAAACGTGACACTTAACAAACCTAGCTAGTTCAGATATTACATGTGTTCTAGCTCAAGCACACCTGGTGCAATTAATTCAGATCTTGATTAGTTGCATCAGGTGTGCTTGAGACAAGATATGTTTTGCAGATCTGTGAGATCTTAGTGGCAGGCCAAAAAGTAAGAAATAAAATATCTGCCAAAAAATGTGTCTTGATCATTTCTCAGTATAACTCCAATCTTCTGTCCCTGTGGATGGTGAAATGACTCACATTGCATTTGAAACTTAGATAAAGCTATTTGATTATCATTCTTTATTAAAAACATCAAACGTTCCATTAACAAACATAGTTCTGACAGTGTCGAGAAAAGCTGTTTATGTTATTACCTGATGGATTTCAGAGGGAAAAAAACAGCATCTCTTTGTTTTGTCCCTGTTGCCCTGTTTAGAACAATCTATCTCCAGGGTAACCACCACATCCTGTCTGTCTGATTTTCAATTACTCACGAGGTCCTGTCCTCCACTTCACTGTCTCAGCGAAACCTTATCCTGCTTACAGGCCTGATACCATCTGTGCTCTTCCCTTTTGTTTCTTTTTCTTTCGGCCTGTCTCCTCCTATTCTTTGTCTCATTCTTTTCCTTCTTCAGCCATTACCTCTATCTTTTGCGCTTTCTCCAAATGTCTTCTCTGTCTTTCTCAGTGTCCCTCGCTCGCTTTATTTGACCAATCAGTTATATGCTGTCCAACTTCTTTTATTTTTGCTCGAGTCAAATTTACACATGACACAATCAAGATACATAATTATAATTTTAATATATACATATTAAATATATTAATAAATTTTTTAATAATACATTACAAATACAATGATTGCAGTGATATCAGATGACTCAAAATAAACATGCACAAATGCTTTAATTTTCTGTCATAATCATTTGTTAACAGACAAGTATTTATTACTTCAATGAGCTCATTGTTCCTGCCTTAAAGTATTACATTGTTTAAATTTGTGTATTTTTAGATAACTGTGATTTGCATACATTTCTGAAATACATAACTTAGACAGTTACCTCTGATAACACATCACTCTAAATTGTAATGAAACTGTGTATTGTGAAAAGCGCTATACAAAATAAATGAATTGAATTGAATATCGGTCAGAGTTTTTGAATAGTTTAACAGTTGATTATTTAAAATATAATAATAATAATACCAAAAATAATGAATATGTTAAATTAAACTTCAGTAGTCATTTATTAATAACATTTTTATAGAAATGTAATGCATGCATTGCTATTTGTCAGATATTTTGGATTTACCATTGATTATTTAAAATAATAATAATCAATCATTAATAATGATAATAATAGCAGTTTAGAATTACATTTAATAGTATTTGTTTAATTGCTTATTTGTTGGAAATGCAATGCACTCATCTGTCAGACATTTTTCAGAGAAGATTGGATTCACAGCTGCTGCAGTGGAATGCTCCATATTCATCACACTCATAATTGCTCTCTGCATCAATTTTTCACCTCACTCACACTCTACAAAGCCCTTCACTGCATCAAATTTCAAGTCTCCTGAATCTAGACAGATCCAGCCCCCCACTCCCTGTTCTTCAGTGTGTGATTTCAATGCCACCTCATTGCATTATCAGTCAAACAGTGAAGTGCCTTGTACATTAACCATATGCATGTGTGAACGTGTAAGTTGCATGATGCGTTCGCTATCTTCAATTCACAGTTCCGCCGCAGGGCTTTTGTGCGACACACAGTAAAAGGTGTTGTGTTGCCTGAGCAGCGACACTGCTGCAAGTGAGAGAGATTCACAGCCAGCCACTCCCTTCAGATAAGCTGCCGTGAACGCCAGAGAGAAGGATTTCCATTAAAATAATCAATGGGAGAGCAAAATATCTCTCTGTGTGCTGCTGTCGGACATATGCATATCTGTAACACATTCTGATCTAGTCAAACTCAGACACACAGTGGGATACATGGGAAATTCTTCATAGGAGAATGAATGTAATCAATTCTCACACATTTTAGTTACATACTGAAAGACCTTGAGTTGGTCGTTTGAACAAAAAGCAGTACTTTTGAGTACTTCTGTGAAAGGTCATGTAAATTAATAGAATTTGATATCGGAACATTAATCCCAGAGTAAGCGAAGTTGACAATAACAGGGTTCACAGTTGTACAGTGTACTTTACATTGTGCTGAAGGTCATGAAACTTCTTAGAATTGAATGCCGATGTCCAAATTATTCGAGTTTTTCTGAATTGCTGAAGTCAGTTCAGAGTGGCAAAATTTACTCAAAATGTTGAACTGAATGTTGATACCAATAATGGATGGAAACAATATAAGAGGGAGAGGGGGAAGAGTATGTGGAAGAGGTGGTGGACAAGGAGGAAGAGGATGAGGACGAGAAAGAGCGAGGTGTGGAGAATGTTTTCAAGGCTGGATCTGGCTTTAGGGTTTTTCCCTTTTCCTGCAGAGACGACATTGCCTGTGATGTAGACAAAGTCCTCAGGCCGGACCCAACATGAAGACATGATGCTGAAGCTGAATAAAATCTCTCTCACTGACCTTGATTTTGCAGTTCCACAACTCTTCTGAGTGCACTGTAACATGCTTTTCATTTACAGTTGTTTTTACTGTAACCTTTTTGGCTTTTGCATTTGGGTCATTTTCACAGTATGCAAGTGCTGAATATACAGACAGTCAATAGGCCTACTATACAATATTCAGTACACTACTATACTTCCAGTGCATGCACACTATACAATTTAACCACCTTACTACTGTAAGTTGTCATTACTATACATTTTTACATAATTGCTAAATGTGTTAACTGTGTTTCAATATACTTTTTTTCTGTAACTGCTTGCTTTGGATTCTGTGTTCTCCAATTTTTTATGTAGTGTCTAATGAATGAGCTGTAATGTTTATAATATGGACTTGCTGTGGGTATTATCTGAAAGCATTGTCTGATTTAGAGCATAGATAAATGGTTTTGAGGCAATTGTTTGATTTTTGAGGCAATTGTTTGATTTTGCCAGAAGAGTCAGATGTTCTCTGAATGTGGTTTGCAAATTTGGTTTTGTGTTTAAGGTTTTGAGAAAGTGAGTGATGGTTTTAGCAATTCAGAAAAACTGTATGTACAGTTGGTTTGGTCACATCATTAGAGATAAGTGTGAATGATTTGAGTCGTGTGTAAAAGATGACAACTAAAGTTGTGTTTAAATTTTGTTTTTTTTAGTTTTGCAAAAAAGAGTGCATGAGTTTTTTTAAACAGTGTTTTACCTGAACTTTTTTAATGTTTTACATAAAGAGTGATTTATTCGATTTATTGGTTTAGGCTATTGAGTATTTGGTTTAGTTTTTAAGCAAATCAGAAAAACCTTAACACGATCACACATGACTAGTAACACGATTGATCCTTAGCCTAAATACAAAATATTGTATGTCAACTAAAATATAATATTGATAGACACAGAAATAGAGAACAAAGAACAAATGTTAGCTTTTATTTTACAATTATTATTATTTTTTATCAAAATGTGCATATTTAACAAAGAAGTTGAACATGAGTGAAAACAGATCCTTGTCATAAAAATAAACACAATAAAGAAAAACATATGGCACAAAACAAAGAAAAAACAGCAATATATTTGAAATATAAATCATTTGTAACATTATAAAAGTTTTTTTTTTTTTGACACAAAACTTCTGAATGGCAGTGTATAGGCTAATTCACACTGCACTGACAGATGCAGACCAATACAAACAATCACCAGATTACAGCACGCCACTTCTCAGACATTTCACAACCCAACAAGCACAGATTCAGCATGTTTAGTCGGCAACAACAAACTCCGAAAGACACCAACAGGGGTAACACATTGATCGACAGTGTCTATTGCTGTCTATCAGTGTCTGTCGGTGCAGTGTGACTTGCCCTAGCATAATGTATCATAGTTTCCACAATATAATATTACAGTTTTTTTTTTGTTCTCAACACTTAGGTCTCTTTTTCATAAATAGTGATCACACCATGTGATCACACCAGCAGTCTATATGAGCTAAACTATGGATCATTGATCATTACTTTGGCACAAACTGCATGCAATGACGACTTCTTTCAATTTACATTAACTATTTTCTCACCACCAAAACTATATGTACTGTACAGAACAATTTGCATGTAAACTTGCATACTCTTTTCAAAACTCTTAAACTTAAGTTCAAAACCTAGCACAACACGAAAATGAATAAGACAGAAATGTGCAACATTTCTACAGCAATACAATGTTGAAATATATTCTGAATCTAAAAAAATCTAATTCTATCAAAGTAGTTAGATGTAACTTAACACCTACACAATTAATAATAATAATAATTCATTACATTTATATAGCGCTTTTCTCGACACTCAAAGCGCTTTACATATAAGGGGGAATCTCCTCAACCACTACCAATGTGCAGCATCCACCTGGATGATGCGACGGCAGCCATATTGCGCCGGAACGCCCACCACACACCAGCTTACTGGTGGAGAGGAGACAGAGTGATGAAGCCAATTAGTATATATATATATATGGGGATGATTAGTAGGCCATGATAGACAGAGGCCACTGGGCAAATTTGGCCAGGATGCCGGGGTTACACCCTTACTCTTTCGAAAGACATCCTGGGATGTTTTGTGACCAGAGAGAGTCAGGACCTCGGTTTAATGTCTCATCCGAAGGACGGTGCTCTTTGACAGTATAGTGTCCCCTTCACTACACTGGGGCGTTAGGACCCACACAGACCACAAGGTGAGCACCCCCTGCTGGCCTAACTAACACCTCTTCCAGCAGCAACCTGCTTTTCCCAGAAGGTCTCCCATCCAAGTACTAACCAGGCTCAGCCCTGCTTAGCTTCAGTGGGCAAACAGTCTTGGGCTACAGGGTAATATGGCTGCTGGCCAAGGGTTAGTCTTTCAGTTTCATTACCATCTAAGGGGAAACTTAGGAATAATTGTGTACTGTAATATAAACATGGACCATTTAACATGCAGTGAATTAAAAACAGTCATTCCTGTTTTGTAAAGATTTTTTTTACAAATAAAAATATTGTATAATGCCACAGGTTGTTAGTGATTATTTTTTTGTCTGTGTTTTGTGATTGACAAAGTGAGTTTGTTGGGTGAAACTTTTGCTAGTGTTCTGGAAGAATGAATAATGTTTTGAAAGGATTTTGGTAGTTTTAGTGCATTTTGAATGTGAAATTAACTGCTGTGCCAAGCTGAAGGTTGGTCAGAAGAACTGTGTGAAGAGTTTTGAAAAAATGACATAAGTATTGAGAAATGTGTTCTAGCGATTGTATAAAACTGTAACCTTGATAATAATATAAATGTTACTTGAGCACCAAATCAGCATATTAGGATGATTTCTGAAGGATCATGTGACACTGAAGACTGGAGTAATGATGCTGAAAATTCACAGGCTAAAAATGTATTTATTTTAAAATAAAGAGATATTTCACAATATTAGAGTCGAGCGGTTTGAGTAGGACCAGTCACATTTGGTGCCGTGACCCAGATGGGGTTTAGGGGGGTGAGTGTAACAGACGTAGCCCAGTAATAGCGGTGCTTGTAAACTTCACTCCCCTGGCCTCAACAGGCGTGCTAGCGACTGACACTAGAGGCTGTAGTCTTTAGCGTCATTATTAGCGCACCTGCCTCCTATGCCAAAGACCCAGGTTTGATTCCTGCATGGAGTAGGACTGGTCACACAAGGATATGTCTTAATATATGGCCCAACACAAAACAATGCTTTAAAACTTCAAACTAACTTTCTTCAAAAGTTTCACATTCACAAACAGAAAACTTGATAATGGCAGAAGTTCAGAGAGTTCATGAATGAAAAGTTTCTGACACTGTTTTTTTAAATCAGGAAAAAAACTAATGCTTATACAAAAAGTTGGCGCTCATTTCCCATCAAGTCACAGAGACAGAGGAAGGGCTGACAAACGTCACTAAGCAAAGCAAACAACACTCATAACACGTCTGCACAATCTCTTTTGAAGGTTCACATTCCTGGAGATTCATCCACTGCCGCCCCCCTCCCCACTCCAGTCTGCCACTTCAAAGGCAGGAAGCTCAAGAATATGGTGTTCGGTTGCACAACATGGAGATGCGGCAAACAGACAGCTACTCTGTCATTCCTTCCTCTCACGTATACCATATATTCATTATAGGAGGAAAAGTCGAACGAGAGTGATTTTGTTAGTCTTACATATCAGAACAAATCTTCCAAGAACAATTCAGCTCTATTGAAGTATCATGACATATATGGGAAGTAAAATACACTCAATCCTCAATAGTTTCGGAGAAGAGGAAAATGAGTGTATGTTTCTTATAACTTTCATAAAGTACAACTAGGATAAAAAGATTATCTTCCAACATATCCCTAGGGCTTCATTGTAGGCTCACTTTAAATCAGTTACATCTACAAGATTGCATGGACCAGTTTTCCCCTTAAATCTAAACCTTATACTATCTTAAAAACGAGTTGGAAATTTTGAAAGATATATCATCTTGGCTGTATAGTCAGAATACGACATTGTAAAAGGTTTTCAAATAGCATGGAAGAAAGAGTTAGGCCATTTATGCCGGTTTGGATTCCAACACAATTCTGAAAAAAACATCCCAGCTGCAATACTCTGTATCATCTTTGACCCATCAACACTCTCAGTGGTTTCCAAGACCCCACTGATATGAGAGGCCAAGGCATGAAGGGAGCCATGCATGTGAAGAGAGATTTTGGTTTACCACAGCTGGTGAAGTGTAAATTAAGGGCAAATCAGCTTAGAGTAATCCGCAGGACTGTTGTGTTGGATCATCCGATGCAACTTGACACTACTGATGCGCTTGTTAGTTTGATGCGAGTGGCTCGACTTTCAGCTGTCTAGAGAGAAGAATGAGTCTGCAGTATTTTAAGACTGAGGTAATTGCGGCATTTTGAATATCTAGGACAAAAGTTCAGGTCGGACTCATCAGAGCCTTTGGGATACATTTCATCTTTCTAACAATAGCAGCTTCACAAATTGTGTGCCAGTAAGGTGACTCGTCTCTTGACCGATCATTCACTATGCTTAATCTTTCCATTATTAGGTACACAGAGGGGAGATTGTAGCTGTGTCGTGCTCTGGAGCTGATCATAAATATTTTATAGCCATCGAGCCTGATAAATATTTGTCTTATGATGGCAGATACCGTATGCGTTTTATAATCAGCATATATAAAACACCGGGACTCTCTGCTGTTTTGCACACAAAGCTATGTTTTTCTATACATGAAAAAGAAGGGAATCCCATCAGGCCCAATTTCCTGTGCAATTTGGATGAGCTATAAGTGCACTCCTCTTTGCTTCTCTCTGATCCCTACATTTGAAAATTATTCATATGAGAAGCCTCTTACATTGATATTTGAGAAGGTTAAACAAGAGATTTTGAAAGATATATTTCCCATAAGTGCCCCTCTAATTTTCTTGTCAAAGAAACACAATAAATTAAACACAACAGATGTATTGCTCGCTAATTGTTTCTGATTAAACCTGCATGTACTGTATGTATGCCCCGAATTATTATATATTGTTGGAAGTCAGAACTAATTGAATGATAATGCTCTCTGCTAATTGAATATGGAAATTATCTTTTATTTGAGTCGTTATTTTTATTAAACAGTGACATGTAGTTGCACACAACACAATATTAATAAGCAAACCTGATTGCCGACGCAATCATGAATCATGGACAACTGCACATTGATTTTGCCACATTTAGGATGATGATGGAAATTAGGCGAGAGGCATTCCAGATCTATTTGCAGTGTAGAACTAACTAAATGATAAAACTAGAAAGCAAACAAAGGAACCTGAAACATCCACTAACAACACAAAACCATGAGCATAGCTAAATGAAGACCTTAAATACACAAGATAATGAACTCAATATTAAACAGGTGTGCACTAATCAATCGAACAGTTCTCATCAAACGAAAAATGGAAGAAATACTGGAAACAAACTAAGAGTCTGTGAAAATGAAACCAAAACACTGACAAAATGTGACAGATTTATTAATAAAGAATCAAATTATAGCTTAACACTAGAAGTGCCAGAATTCCATAACTACTAGAACTGTCACAAGTGGTCATTTTGACCGCTATAGATTCCAAACTCTATATCTTTAATGATAAATACCCAATTGAGAGATTAAAGGGGGGGTAAAATACTTAGTTTCAGTCAATCTCATGTTAATCTTGAGTACCTATAGAGTAATAGTGCGTCCTTCATATCTCCAAAAAGTCTTTAGTTTCATCATATTTATAAAATAAAAATACAGCTTTCCGATTCTATCCGGAAAAAGCCGAGGTCCTTGATTCTGGGCGTGGGCGGAGCTATAGAGTCAAGCGGGAGCGCCCGGGAAGGTTTGCTTATTATCGATCGTGGTGCGGTAGGCCATATTACTATATATGTATTTGGTTTGCAAATGTTAATGGGCCTGGGCCTTGTTAATAAAACATTCGTCACTGAAATGACCAGAACACAAAACCGCACTTGCCACACTCCTTTGCTGTCCCGGAAATACAAACTGCATCCACTGTTACAGTAACACTGGGTTCTTTGGGAAGCTGAACAAGGTAAACTTTCCCTCACATCCCAAAACACACTTTTTTGGAGACATTCTTGACATCAACCATTCCGATTTAGCGCTGATGATGATGATTTCCGGTAGTAGTGCGTCGATGAGCGCGGTCTTTCTCTCCTCTGGTCGACGTGTGCGTGAACGCGCTTTTCCGAGAGCAATGCTCATATAAGGAGTTCCACTCTGGTCTACGTCATTAGATCTACGATAGAAAAAAACCAACCGAAACGTGTTGCAACCCGGAAGTATGATTTTCAACACAGAAATTCTCTGTTATTCGTTCAAAATAACTTCTCAAACTTTGGCCATTATTAGCATGAGAATCCATCTCTTTAACACTGTAAACAACTCTGAATACATGAAACACCATTGTACCCCCCCTTTAATGCATTTATTGTATAAGGATATATTTTAAAAACAAAACAACACAACACTGAACATTTAACCAAGTTTAATTATACATTTATGAATAATAACATCATTAGTAGCCTAATTATCGCACATTCACAACAGATAGGCTATATTTCCATATCGAATCAACATAACTCAGAACAAGATAATAACAACTAAAAGTATCTTATTAAATTATGAAACATTTTATTTTAATATAATAACAGAGAAAATAGTATAATAACTTGTATATAATAGAGAATATCTACATAAATAGATGTAGTCAGGTATTATTAGCCTATTTCTGATCAACAAATTTAATCTGATATACTTTTTGTTTGTAGAAATTAGCATATATGCAAACACTCAGGGACTGCTACTGACCTTTCTGTTGACAGTGAGAGAGACAAAGGTCAACCGCGGGAAATGTAACAAAAGAATAACGCGAAATTCAGTGCGGTCAATATGACCGTCTATGGCCGAAATAGGTGAATATGTTCATTTGTTTTTTTGCCTTATGTGTAATTTATATTTTAAAAAAAAAACATTTTAAATTAAAATACAGACACTTTTAGGAAAATTCAGGTACCAGCAGTATTTTATTTATTTTGTCAACAAAGTTATTGCAGATATAAAATTCAAAATGGTCAAAATGACTGTCATGGCTGTTCTCGTGTTAATTAAACGTATGGTTATTGTAATGCTAAAATCTATTTCATAATGATTTTTTTGTGGCATGACTCTATTTACACATTCAGTGATGAGTTCAGGAAATGTGACAAAATAAGAATTTGTCCACCTTATAAGGTAGCTTTCTTAAAGTGATAGTTCACCTAAAAATGTAAATGTTGTTCTTAAGTTTTACACACCTTCATGTAAAATGAACCCATAACATTTTAGCTGTCCCTAATAAAACACCTTAGGAGATGGAAGACAATATCGTTGTTATTGTTAAACTGAAACTGAAAGTAAATCTATTGAAACATAAAATAGAAATATTACTTGTAAAACTTAAACCAGAATAAAATGTGTTGCTTTGGCGACAGACTGAAATAAAATATCAATAAATACTATAATTGTATATAATTAATACTAATAAAACAGTATCACAAGTCTTCTAAAATTGTGTGAGACCAGCTAACTGAAATTGAATATAAAACATTGTGTTGACTGAAAATCATCACATCTACTGAAGCTCTCAAATCAAACATGAGACCTAACTAAAATGCAAATATCCTGTGAGCTTACCTAAGGGAAAAAAATGCTTTAAAAAACAGCTTTTATTTAGCCAGAGGTGTCTTGTTCAAGATAAAGTGGTCAAATTTAAATTTTGAAGATTTACTTGAGCTTTCCCATTCACACTGGCATCTGAAATACGGTGTAATTAGATTCACTGAGAAATTGACATTGCTGTGAATTTCTGCACCTTTTTCCATCCTCAACTTATTTCAGAACACTCAAAATGAGCAAAGCTGAAGCTAGACCTGAAATTGATAGAACCATCCACAAGCAAATAAACTAAAGCACATAAACCAGTAGAAAAAAGAGGAATTCTAGAGCTCCTTTGGAGCTGCATGAAAATCCTAAACATGTTGTAGAACAAATTAGCTTAGCGAGGTGGACATATTAGAGCAGTTTCACACAAGCATATCAACTCTTTGACAGAACCTGGTACCAAAGCAGCCAGGATGAATATGCAATTTACTGCAGCTCACAAGACTCCATAAACAGCTTATGATGATACCAACTGAGCACTGGGCACTCTGAAAAGTTTGCACAACTTGACAACTTAAGAATAACTCGAATAGCTTTTACACTCACTTCCAAAAGACATGAGAACAGATTTATTTTGAGGCACATAACAAATATATCTGCTTGCCTGCTTATCGGCAACCTACAAAATCCCTACTCGCATTGCTGAACATCATCTGTCACTTAATTAATGTGCAATAATTAACAAATATAATGGAGAACAGCAATAATTTAATAAAATATCAGCTGCCAGATGACCTTCTGCCTAGCCCCAAATTGTGGAACATAGAAAGCGGTTACAAACATGTAATAACAAACAAATCACAAAGGCATCAGCTGGCAAAGAGATTTGGAGGCTCAGGGGATGTGTGGCACAGATTTTCAGGTTAATAATCACTTGTTTGTGTGGATGTTAATGAACTCAACAGGGTTTACACCAATAAATGCCTTCAAGCCCCCACGGCACTTTATAGTTAGAGTCACAGCCTGGCGCCCTTCATGAATATACAGTATACGGCTCCAAAAATGAGCCCTCTCCTCATTTAACTAATTAAACAGGGGAGAGAAAACAGTAAACAAAGCTCTCTGACCCTGTTATCTTTGAGGGGAAAGGGGAAAGAGAGGCTTTGAGGGAAAGGGTAGAAAAAGGCTAAGGCCTCTGTGGAAATCTGAGAAAGCTTTCAGTCGACGGTTCTTGTTTGGTGCAAACCCTGGAGTACTATGTGACTTTGGGATGGTGCCCTCTTTGCTCGCATAGCTGCATACATCAGCATTGTTGGTGATTGTGTTTCGGGTCTGACTTGATTTGATAATGGTTTATTTTGATGACTTTGTATATATATATATATATATATATATATATATAAAAAACATTCAAATTGTGGCATGTTTGTTTGTGTGGGGGCTTTACCCAGCCATGAATATATTGTTTTACCTGAACTGCTGCAGTCTTTGAAAGCTGATTGGTCAAGTGGTGTTCCAAAAGTGCTGACATTACAGTCCAACAGGACTCTTCACTGTTTTTATAACTTCGCTTGTCTGTGTTTGTGCATTCCAGACAGACTGTCGTTAGTGTTGGGGATTTTTCCGTGGCTTTGTCCATCACATACTTTCTAAGAAAATACTTATTTTAAATTACTTCACAACCACCAAAAAAGTGAGTTGTACTGTATATAGTATG
The DNA here is from genome assembly GCA_033366665.1 of Phoxinus dragarum. Classification (NCBI taxonomy): domain Eukaryota; kingdom Metazoa; phylum Chordata; class Actinopteri; order Cypriniformes; family Leuciscidae; genus Phoxinus; species Phoxinus dragarum. The sequence goes on from JARPMJ010006594.1 coordinate 48,423, forward strand.
AATGTAGTAGTGTGAATATAATCCGGACATCATGTTGTCATTGTCATGTGACCTACCAGCGTCAGTTACGTCGCTTCACCTCTCCTGTGGGCTCATGGGATAGTAATCTGCCTCATATGCCTCATGTGAGAGTAATGTGCCTTTGTATGAATACTGTGAATTCGGTCATGTTTACTCTTCTCACGTACTGTTTTTTGCCTACTATATTTTATAGCCTACTATATAGAAGGGAAGTATGTGTAGCGGGACCTTAGCCCTTCACACATGGGGCAAATATAGAAACACTGCCTCTAGCGTCACATGACTACGCCACCCTATTTAAAAGGGAAACATAGATGTTACTACTAAGAATTGGTAAAAGATACACAGGATTGTAATTAGCAAGAAGGGCTAGAGACGTGGATACCAATAATACAAAAGTTTTTATTTAAATACAATCATCTGTTAAAATGTATAAAAGCTGAGAATCATCAACAGACACATGCAGGAGAGACCATAATCCAAAGGAGGCCGAGGCTTGATGGCAGACACACGCCCAAGGCTTCAATATCACTCGGAACACCCCGTGTACAAGTAACAGCACACACACTGCAATAAAGTCACAAAATAATCACACAGCACTCTGTGACGAGCTCTCTACCACCACGTACGGGCCTACTAGTGGTCTGCCCCAAAGCCTCAGCTCCTGTAACAAGAGTGTAAAATTATTATGGTCTCAATATACAACACCCTCACTCAAACATGCCCCAATAATAAACATTTAACAAAAAAAAACAAAAGAATACTACAAAAGAAATGAAAATATGAAAATCAAAGTTGGTGCTGGCATAGGGTATTACCCTCACTGACCTTCTACCAGAACCTCTTGAAGGAACTCACAAATAAAAATGAATACAGCACTACAAAACACTCAAAATAAACCAATCAAATCACTCAATACACACAAACAATTATAAATGAAAATACTGCAAAGTTTAAATGTATAGTGTGGAAGACACTCAACGTTTGAAGTGGTTAATACTGGAGAACAGGCGTCACGTTAGGCTGCACAGTGCGCACACACATACGGATCCACGCACACGTGTGTGGAAGGAAAGTTGATTATAAGGATCGTGGGCTAACTTATATAGTAAGCAGCAGCGTCAAGTCAGCGTTGCCCACCAGGCATTACAGAACATCTATTCGTCCTAAGAATAAAAACATCAGCAACTTACAACATATAAAATAATGAGCGCTGTACAAAGTGGGCGTTTCGCATACCTTTCATTCACAAACTCGGCGTATAGAGGACACGGGACACAACATCCATCCGAAGCACGGAAATGCCAGCGAGGCAGGCGAACAATCCCCGCAGCTCAAAGTATCATGAGACAAGGGACTGCAATAGAGGCATGTAACAGAAGAACCGGAGCCGCCAACGGCAGCGAACGATCCTGAAGTAGTAAATAAAACGGTTTACACACAATCCCACATCAGTGTTACCCCCTAGTTCAAACAGTGCCTACCTGAAAGCGATACGCTAGGAGAAAGAGGGGCGTTCCCCCAGGCAATGACGCGACACCAAACCGGCAAACACACACACAAGAGTGGATACAGGTTCTCTCTTTTATACGGTACCACCAAGTTTGTGATTGGAACCGCACTACCCCACTCACATTAATTTAATTACAGTGGCTATACGTCCCACTACATATGCAAATTATAATTTTGCTGCCCAGATAAAATTATTGGTAGTTCCCTACTATTCAGTAGGCGAAAAACTGTTATGTGAAATCTGTGGAGTTGTTTTGGAGTGGAAATAGCGCTTCCCCCTCGGGAGGGTTTCTGGTGTCTGCAAAGTCTTTATAAAAAAGGATGTGAAAAATACCAACTAGTTCCACTGAGATTCCATCACATCTGATGGACACTTTGGGACTATTTTAAGAGGCCATGGGAGAGGATCATGGCACCTTAAGCCCATACAGTCTTCCTCCGTGTCCACACTTTCACGTGACTGCAAGTCACGTATTGCTTTGACTTTCGAGTAGAAGTCTGCAGTGGAGCTTGCGCACATTTCAAAACAACTGAAAAACAGTGTGAGCTTACACAAAAACTGCTTATGGCTAATATTTCAGATGACACAGCAGTGGCCTGTTGCACGAAGCCGGTTTCAGTTGTTACCCATAAGTATATATATATATATATATATATATATATATATATACATATATTAGGGCTGGGAATCTATAAAAAAATGTAATTGCATTTACCCCAAGCTTTTAATCATCAATATGTAAACGTTGAATCACCTAATTAAATTAAACACAGAAAAAAATTAATCGCAAAATGAACGGGTTAATTCCCCCAGCCCTAATATATATATATATATATATATATATATATATATATATATATATACTATATACTTTAATATACAATCTTAAAAGACAGATTAAGCTTAAGTGTATTCTTTTGAGGTCTTTGTGAAACTGTATAAATTATAAGGACTATTTATTTGATTCATTTGCATTGATACAGTGCCTTGTAAATGCATTTAATTTCATGATATTTTTCCATAATGATCTCTTAATCTTCATCAGAGAAGTGAATTGTGCCAGCTCTCTTGTAAGAAGTGAATCAAACTGACACATTCCATGTTCCGG